>MU869999.1:0-21135 GCA_036418205.1 Ostertagia ostertagi | reverse complement strand
AGATCCGGGGATTGACGAAATAGTAAATAAATAAAGAAATAGTAAGGTTCGTCTGAAGAAGTAGCTAGAACCTCTCAATTATTTCATTTATAATGGTTTTTACCTTTATAATAGGATTTTAGATTTGAACACCCAACCATGTGTGCGGGAGCGACTTGTCGTGCTCGCATCCTCGCATAATGACTAAAAAATGTAAAATAGACAAAAAATTCACTCCACCTTCTAGTCAGGGCGTCTCACTTGTCCGAAGGATTGCCGACCTTATACTACAAATGAGGCCTTCTGAATTATGGTAGCTGGAGTATTTCGTAAACGCTGTGCGGCTTTGACAACCTTTTTTTCGAATATTTTTTCATAGCGTTTTGAAAAATGTTGCAATGGCTCAAGAATTTCTGTTTGTAGTTAAGATTGATTTTTTTGGATGTTTTAAATTGGATAGCGCATTTTTTGAAGATCTCTCATTGTTGCAATTCACACTTTATTCGTTTCGAAGTGGCTACAAAGTCATGTGTTGTCCTGTGGGAGTGCTTTTGTGAAAATTTGCAATTACATAGTGTTAATTTTCACAATGACATTTTCTGTCAATCATTTTCTGAAAGACTTATGGCTAAGCCCTGCGCTTTTCTTGAACGGCTCTCTGAAAAATGCAGTATCTCAGAAGTATTATACATGACGCCCATAACTTTGGTAAAAAAGCCACGGAAAAAGTGAATCCGCGGTCGTTTTTAGTATTTTTGTGGTTCTTTTATAGCTTGAGCTATAACTCTTACTTTACTCCATGGAAAATTTCTTCTTTTTCTAGACTCAACTCGTTAAGTGCCACGACCCTGCCTGAATTTCACAGTTTTATTTTTTGAATCCAATCCCCTGAATACCAGAAAAGGGGGTCCCTAGTCACACCTTTTTCACCAGTTTTTCAATCAAAGTCTATTTGTAAGGGTTACTGACGGTCCTAATCATGAATATGGTACTAATTATTCATGCTAACTCCATTTTGCGCGAATTTTGAAACGTCAACTCGAAATGCAAAAATTTGTCACCACGAGGAATCGAACTAGGGACCCCTTTTCTGGTATTCAGAGGGCCGTTCAGGAAAAATGAACCATGCTTCTGTGGTCCCCATATGTGCCCCAATGTCATGCAAGAAACCATTTTGAAAAAGCTTGGCACACCCTGAACGACCTCCCTTGTAAGGTTTTTATAGCGAGCATAGCCAGCAATGATTACAACCAGAGGAGAACCAGCTTCCGCTGAAACTATTTAGCAAGCACTTGTGCTTCTAATCTTTATGAAATGAGATCAAAGTAAGGCTGGTGTCAGAGTCCGCGATCCGTCGCAGGATCGCGCGAATCGCGCGACGGATCACAGAAATCACAAGTGCCCGATCAATACTGCGAGGTGCTCTCCAATCCCCGCCATTTCTGCTTGGTGGTGATTTGAATGACGACTGTTCATGATTCTGTTTCATAAGTGTTTCAAATGTTCAAATGGGGCACTTGTGATTTTTGCGAATCGCGCATCGCGCGACTAGTCGCGGACTCTGACACCTGCCTAAGGTAAGACTGATATGCTCTCTAATTGATGCTGATCATTTTGACAACTATTTGTTGATGTTTAAGCTAACCCCAGTTGTCATCGGCAACTCTGAAAGCAAATGAATGATTGCTCCTCAATTTTTTGCAAGCAATACCATAGCAGAGCCGTTTATATATTTATTTATTTTAGGGTGATGAGTACGGAACAGCTAAGTAAGCATCGAAGATGAGGGAGAGTCTGGTGTTTCAAAGACAGTGCGGGAAAAACTGCATGTTATTAGGTCGCTAGAGATGTCGACTGGAATGACTGAAAGTGGAAGCGAAAGCAGGAGCTGATAATTGGAGAAGGCTGGATAGCCCTAAATTTGGGTCCCCCATGAGGCCGCGCGGCAAGAAGGCAAAGTTAGGCGGACGAGTCGCGCCGGTGCTATAGGGATTTCGCGTCGAGTTATATAGAATGTCCCACTGCACGTTTCTACATCGCACACCAAGTGCTGCAACTCGTCCGCCGACTCCGCCTTCTTGCCGCGCGACGGACCTTGAGGAGGCACCCTAAAAATTTAGTGCGGTCAGATTTAAGTGCGACGAGCGAAAGAGGCGCTGATAAAGAAGACAAAAGCCTCGTTGAGGCGAGATAGCGTTTATCAGTCTTACAATATTTAGCAGTGGGTAGGGAGCGTGCAATGGCGGAGTCGATGGTTGCATTAAACGGGGGACGCGCGTTTTGGGTGTTTTGGCCGGATTGGCGGACCACGGCGATTTTACAGGCGCCACCTCTCACATAAACTCCGTGAATTTTGAGCTTCAACTACGCAATACTCGGATGAAACAGAATGTTCCGAATGATATTCGATGTGTCAAACTTAACAGAAGGAACAACTGTAAAAGTTCGACCAAATTGACGTATCCTGGCATTAAAAAGGCGAGCTTCAGTTGCTTTTGCTATAGTAAACCTCAAAATTACTTTTCGCAAGGTTACTCCTTAAAAACATATATCTTGCTATAGTGTGTAGGTCTGTGCTTACTTCTACTACTATTTTTTATGACCAAGGTTGTCAGAATATAAAGAAAACTAGGAATGAACACATTTCGGAAATTCGTAGGGCTTGGAAAACCTTTCTGAAGGAACCATTCAGACATTCGAGGAACCTTCGCTGTGACTGTAGTATCTATGACGAATGTAGGTCTATTAGATATTGTGGCCAAATGTAGCAAAGAGTTAATGGCATGCCGGAAAAGTTAGTTTGTGTTGCAGGCATGCGCTGCACAGCGGTCCCCGGTCCTCAGCTGTGATGGCATTTGCGCTGCACAATGGTCGTTAAAGTGTTAAAGATTGTGCGCTGATCGGCATTTGGGCCGATTGAAGACGCCGGAATTCCTTATTGGGTAAGTCCCTTCAATTTCTCGAGTTTCCTACAAGTTTGGCTAATCCCGGGGCCAGTCTTTGAGTTGACGTCGTGCTTTGGAGGGAGGGGTCGTTCGACGAGAACCCTCAGATTCGCATCTGCAGTTTAAATCCAGTATAGAAGGGATGGTTATGAAAAATTGAGAAGTAGGCAGAAGATAGTTGATCCTGTACGGAACTGAGGAGAGGAGGTAATGAATTTTGCCTCACGGATGGCGCGCTAATCCATCAGAAGATTTCATCTGCTTTGCTACAATGTAACTACAAAAAGATCCAACTGTTCATCCAATGGTGTGGTCACTTTAGCGTAAGAACCACCCACCCACTCAATTCAGTAAATCATTACGGTGCCAGCTGCTCGTCATATTGTCGAACGACCATATAAAATTGTTATACTACTGCAGTGGTCAATATTTTGACGAAGCCTCCATGTGCTCACATCATTTACACTGTGGGTGCCGCATGTGCACTGATCCTATCCAAAGTAGAGCGCTTTTCTGAAGCTGTATCCCCCCCCGCTCGACGGCTATTTTTGGGGAAAAAGTGGGTGGAGTTTCGGAGTTTTAGGTAGGTTTTGGGCTGTGTCAACTGGTCTCAGAATCAAATACTATAGAAGAGGGAGAGGTCGCGGTGGAGGAAGGCTGGTTGTATTGGGGGGTCGCAACTGGTCCCTCTCGAGAGGGGGGGGTCGCAAAAATCCCGAAAATGTTCGAACGTGACGGTTGACCCTGGTAGAGGCGCGTGCGCGGAACACTGGAACAAGGTTAATCCTCCTCCGCGCTTTAGGAAGGGCGAAAAAAATATGCTGAAAAAAGCTCTAGGAAAAGTGCAGTTTTTACAACACTGGTGTATTGTGTATGTCTTTTAGCATCACGTACTTATACAATGAAGGCTATTGTGAGCAGCAGCTCGTGGAAACAAAGAGAAACTCGATGAAGCGATGTCTACGATTGTACCAAAAGGGGTACCTAGTTAGAAATAGAATAGAAGTGGGAATGCTCCAAGCTGCCGGGTGATGTAAGGGCTACTGTAATAGGCATTTCCGACTGGCTTTTACAGGTTTGTGGCATTTCCATCACTCTTACACGACAGTAGACATCATATTCTTGTTTTGAGGAAAGGTGAAGCGTCTGGCGTGAACCAATCCCTGCACTCATAGAAGGTTCGCCTGCCTTTCCATTTAAGGCGGAATTTACGATGAAAGTTAGCTCATTGGAAATAAGGGTAGAGGTGGTCAGTGGAGCAGGGATGAAGAAGAAACCATTGAAACGGCCCGAAACCCGAGAAATGGGACCCCTTCCTTGCCCCGTTGATTTGCGCATTGATGCGACTCTCATCGCTGTGCCCTCTTCAACACTACGCTCTCTCTGCTATCTAATCACGCTTAGATTTGCGGAGAGTCGGTGGGCGTACCCCGCCAACCGCGCCAAGAGTGAGCCATGCTAGACGAGGTCAAATCTTTCGCTGCCAATTGCGCGTCGGTCAGCACCCTCAGGAGGTCCGCCTGTCTCCCAACTATGCAATTTCCCCTTCTTTGACCTTCGTTCTTATCGTGAATTCCTCCTTTAAGTAGACATATTTCCTCTTCTTTGATCTTGCGTTCTCGTGAATTTCTTCTTCAGTATCTGTTTAGCTCAAGCAGAAGCGATCGACCCATTTGTGTATGGTTACGGTGTCTATCGCCAGTGTTTCAGTAGGTTCCAAGAGCGAAATAGTGTCACATTTGTGAAGCAGTTGGCTATTCATAAGGAAGCATTGCAAAGTTCTTGGTTTCATTAGAATTTTACTAGAGAGAACATAAACCGGAAGGATCCGTTGCTTGACAACTGACGAGCAAGCAACATAAGCTTTAGCGCCCTGCTGGTATTCAGAGGTTTGTATCGCAAACTACGAATTAATTTTGTTTATCGCGCCAAACTCATTCTTGCTATTGCGGGAGCTCGAAGCGAATATGGATGAGTTACTTCAACTCTTCCCATCCTTCGCAGCGCGGTGGCTCACGGGAAAGCCTTCATCCCTCTACATTGCTTTGAATCCTTTTTCTTACTTTGCTTCGACAACCCCGCTTCCGTAATAGTATCAGTATCAGCTGGGGTTATGCTAAGTGTTTTTGCGCACTAACAATCGAAAAATCAAATCAAAGTCAAAATTGAAGGCAAGGAATCAGGATTAAACTGATGAAGTAGGTGAAAGTAGCCATGGGGTGATATTCAATGGAGAAAAAAGGAAAGAAAATCTCGGAATACACAGGAAATACGAGCATTTTGCTCCATGCTGTGGAGAAGTTCAAAAGACAGGCAGGGAGATGAGAGATAATGTGAGCGCGGAGAGTGGTAGAGAAGTCCGAGAAGAGAGAGCATAGCAGATCAACGTGGCGACGCAGACAAGATATCGAACGGTGGGCGGACCATGTTAAGTTTGGTGGAGTCTGTTAGAAGTCCATGGCGCCTAGGGTCCTAGTGACGCGTTTCGATGTAGAAAGGTGGCGCTACCTTTGCACTTGCGTACCCAGCACTTCTAGCCATGGTAAGGGCTTCTTAGGTGGGTCTGAGCCGAAACTTGTTTCCCAAAAAAATAATAGATTTTAACAAAAACCTGATCTAATATTTCGAATAATCCCGCGTTCTGGTTTGTGCTTCGAAGAATTCTCCTTGTGAATCCCCCGATTCAAAGGCAAAGTTCGCGATGGGACTGATGCTTTGGTACGCTTGTAAGTGACAGTGGAGATGTAAGGTTAATGTCAGTAGTGAAAAACTGGTAAGAAACCGTCGACAAGGGCGAAAATATTCCGATATGTTTGTACATGCTCCCCGCTTAGCTATCATGCATTTTTCTAGAAAAATGCTGAATTCCCTACCACAAATTGAAACCTTTCTTTTAAAAGCAGAGTTTACGACTAGACGACACCCCAGCTCGAATCAAAAAGGTGGTGGCTCCTCCTTTTGCCTGTTGACTTCGCATTGATGCGACTGTCATAGATGCCGTCTCTTCAAGGTTAACGCTCGCTCTGGTGAAAAGCTAGAGACTCACAGATGAGACGATGCGGGAGGAGAGCGTGCCGCGCTGGTACAGCCCGGCGGGGAAGGCCGAGGCCATTGCCATGTATTTATATCATCGGGGTCGTATTTTTCGCTGCGAATCGTGCGTCTATCGTACCCTTGGGGAGGGGGAGGGGATCGCCTATCTTCCCACTGCTTAAAATTTTCCATCTTCGACGTTCGACCTTATCGTAAAATCCTCCTTCAGCTGGTTCACAAGACGATTTGCTGACATCGTTGAACTTTCTTTGGTGACCATGCTTTCTCCAGATGTCAAAAGCCCTTGATTTCTTTCCGGAAAAATTGCTTGCTCGATCTGTCTATTTCTTCTTTCCACTTGGCAACGGCATCAAACGAACGTACTTTGTGCTGTGTGCTCCTCCCTATCAGTGCCATCAGAGCTCTCACCAACTTAGGCGTCTCAGCAAGTTCTCGCACATTTCTGTGAAACATTCCCAGTTACCATGGATAGTTCCCCTCACGATTACCTTCCCTATGTCCAGCGTACGCTATACGCTGAATTTCAGGTGGAAAAACTGCTATTTTGCATCCACCGAGAAATGAAGCTCATTATTCCCCTCTCCTTGTTTTTTCTATCATTGTTCCCAGAAGCGAATTCCCAAAAAAGCACCATGTGTTGCTGATTCCGCTTAATTATTCGCAGAACGATGATTATTATGCCATGGTGCACTTTTAGGACGTTGCTACGCTACTGAAGCACATTGTGCTATCGTCTCCCTTGCCGTATAAAACCTCTGCTGAACTTCCTCGTGCTCTTCAATCCCTGCAAATAAGTGAACTAGGAGGTAGAGAGGCGCTTTCGGGGGGGGGGGGGAGCAGCCTGTAGGGAGGCTACTAGGACTAAGCCTTAACGGAGAAGGCGAATTCCGGAGAAATGGGAATTGCTTACGCATCTCGGATTCTCTTTTCCCTCCTTTTAGCTTAGTCCTAAAACTGAGCATTTACGTGCATCTGACGTAATGTTACAGGCTGTCTTCCCCCCTCCCCTCGCCGGGGCCCCGCGCCCTTCTTTTTTCTGTAGCTCTGTCACCATCATGAGCCACGTCTTTGGAAAATTCTGGTCAGAACCTGCCTCCCTTTTCCCGCCGTGCCTCCCCACTGCCCGATGATCGATGCTCTCAAACAGGGTCCTAGTGTCTTTGAACTTGGTACTAGGTGATACACTCCAACTCCAATCCGCCCTCAAAATTTTGCCGACGCAAATACGGCCCTTGTTGAAGGAGCCCCTGACGAGGAACTATCGATCGTGATTCACTTTGATGATTACCAGAGAAAGAGTAGGAGGAGTTCAGATAAACTTAATGACATTTACTGCGGGGTATCACATTTCTAAAGAAAAACTTGATGTAACCTAATGCTAAAGTCACTCATTATTCCACGCGAAAATTCAGAATTCTGGCCTGAAAAAGAAATTGGAGTTCAGAATTCAGCTGTCTATTAGTTCTTACGCGTTGAATCCTTGAATGCCAACCGTGACACTCCAGAGCCTGTATGATTTACTCCCTCAGCTTCAGTGGTATTACCCAGTGCATTGCGATTCTCATGCAGCGCACCGGTGCCTCCCCTGTTGTTCATCCATTTTTCTCTTTTCCTTTATTTACCGCTTCTTTTCAGAAGCTGTCCAAGAATCCTTAGCTGTACTTTCCTAGTGATTGAGTTATTGGTGCCGTTTCGAAGGTGGAGCAAAGTGTCTCTTTTTCGGCCACTTCCTGTATACCTACCCATGGGTATCAATCAGACCGGGCCACATTTCTCTCTAGCACAAGGGCTTAAATCTGATGCAAATTGTACAGCCCAATTTGGGAGTATTACCCAGCACTGGCTTTGATATTGTCATAGTTGGCAGCCGTGCGTAGGCAAGAGAAAGCCGATGCGGTATCGACTAGGAGGTGAGTTGTGATGGCTCCAGAAAAAACAGTTCCATCAGTACCACGCAGTTTGTTCTTCGAAGGCACAATACGCACAGTTCATTGAAACAATCCAATGCGGTGAATGAGGTCGATAGGTCCGCATTCGCAGAAGTAGCGCCACTTGGACAACTCAGAAACGCACAGCAAGGGCGCAACAGGCTCAGAACTTGTATCCGTACACGCCCTATGCTTCACATTCTGAGCTGCATTGTCTGTGTCTCATCAATCGCTATGCTTTGTTATCTCTCCCACCTGAGCTCTCATCTCTTTGCCTACTATCTCATGCTATCTATCTCTGTGCGTCTCCGCAGAAAAGCGCTACCACGAGACGATCCTTCTGAAGTGCTTTTGGTGTTCTTTGGTAGCTTTGTCCTTCAGCATGCTACCATGTCGCGGTGTAACCTAAGCTGGGAAGCACGGGAGGGGGGGGGAGGCCTGCGCACGGCGGTTTGTTCGTCCTGAACTCTACGAACTCAGTCTCACGGTGCCACATGTTTTCGAAACTGTTACGTGCGCGAATGTAACCGAACCCTGTGAAGCATTTAGGAGATGCAGACAGTAGACGGCGCTGATTCTCCCTCTACGGTGCCACTGTATGTCGAAACTGTCACGGTGCGGCGAAGCACTAACAGCTCCTATGAACAAGCCCTAGAGATGTAGACAAATAGCGCAGAGCCCTGCTCCGCTGTGTGGTCCCCCCGTCCAACTATTTAGCACCAAGACGGGTTCGTATTTGGAACACATCACTTCACTCACGTTGTCGGAAAGTGGGCTAAGGTGAAGTTTTTATGCTCCTGATTTCGAATCCTCATCGAACGACGACGAACGCTAATTTCTGTAATTTTTATAACCCTCAAGAATCACTGGGACTAGAGTTTTTGGTGACCATAATTCACGTGATTTCCGTGCTCAGTGGCTTTGAAAACGCCTATTCATCTTGCTGCTGTTTCTTTTACTTAAGCGCCTCGTCATACTCTTGAGCACAGATTTGTTTTCTTTGATAAATAGCTGTAGAGTGGGTACCGTCTGACGACTAATATATTTTGAAATAATGCCGTGAAGTTTTTTATTTGTTTGAAACGGGTTTAGGTTGAAGGGCTGTGAGGACCTCCCAGGATTGATAAAGCAGACCAGTGTTTCATGAAACCGTCAGAAGGCGGTGCCCTTACTAAAACCTCGCGTCAAGCTCAATCCACGCATGATTCTGAAACCATTAATTTGTCCGTTGGTGTTTTCACATCTATCTTATAACAACTCTATTCGGCTTTTCCGGCAATTGATTATCCTCTTTGCAGATGTGTTCGTTAGCTCTGAGCTCTTCCGCTGCGGAGCTGCATTCAGCATTTCTCTTCTTTTTCTTTCCTTGCCGATTCGTCTGCATGTATTGTCTGCCTGCTTAATGCTCTACCCATACAACGGGCCCTGCACCAGTTGTACAATGTTAAAGAGGAGAAGAAGGAAAGGATTCTGCCTGCTTTGTTTCATTCCTGCAAAATGCACCAGCTTCTTTTCTGAAGGCTAAGCTGTAGAAATTACATGGAACCTGAAGTTTATTTCCTTACTACGCTACCTTTCATGGCCAAGGTAGCATTTCAAAAGCACCCATAGGCTTGTTCTTTCGAAGGCGGAGTTGGCGAAGAAAAGACAGCCCACTAAAACAAGGTAGAGGTGATCAGCGACAGGGATGAAGAAAAAAAAAGAAGAAAAACTGTCTAGAGCCACCGAAGAGCCCTCTATTCATATGGGGCGTCAGACTTTCTGATCGCTGCTGACATTGTCAACGGTAACGCACTCTTTGCTAGGGCGGCCAGAGTCAGACGGCGGAGGAGTAGGCGGGCAGCGGTGGCGGCGGCACGGTAATGGCACTGCCACGTCGCAGGGAGCATTCCTCTTGCGAAAACCTCTGCGAAACCCGCGTAGCCATGCATAGAGATAATATAGTCATATTTATCTCGACGCGAATCACTAGAGTACGCGCGACGACTCGTTCGCTTATCTGCCTTCTCTCCGTGCTCATGTCGTGCACCCTAAGCTTAAGATGTTTTTTCTGTGTTATATACAATATTTGGTCCCAGACTGTGTGCGAGCAAATGTACTGACTTGTGTATCGGCTCCCGCATATTATTGTGTAGGCCAACTCGTATTCAAATGCCACCGCTATTGTGAACGAAGTCAGAAGCGTGGCGCATCCCACTAGGAATTGATTGACGCTAAGCACTTTACTCTTTACACTCTCTACAGCTCGAAATTTCACGAGTATGGACTAAACAAATGTTCAGGTATTGAGGGGAATAAGGAGAAGGAATAATGAGAGAGAAGAGCTGACAAAACGCGATGGTCTGTGGAATTAGCGTGATTGAAAGAGATCGTCTAAGTTGTTAGAAAAGCTCATTTTCAGCCATTATCAGAATCGGCAGTAAGGCATACCTGTGAATAGATCGGGAAAAAGTACTTAGTGTCCTTCTGACAATGAAATAAATGAAGGACTACATTTTTTTTATGGAGACGTTCATTTGTTACCGTACACAGCCGTCGATATTTGCAATGGTTTTGCTAAAAGATCGCAAAACCACGCCTAGCAAATGTCAAATGAGGTTTCCATCAGTGTGCTTCTGGCCGCTCTCAGCAGCGTGGTCGATTGTTCTCATTTCCGCACTACGCCAGTCTACTTGCTTGATGGCTAACTCCCATTCACCGTTCACGCTCCATGTTCTCTTCTTACTTTACTTGACTTTTTACTTGAGAGCCTTATGAGCTGTTTTTAAGCCCTATCTCGCTCATAAGCCCTCTGGGGCTATTCGAAAAATAAACGATTTGTTCAAATATGTATCCTTCTCCTTTCACACAAATACTTTCGTCATCAATGCCAGTTTCTTCAACAAGGCCGATGGATCAGCCGCCTTGGTGAATCAAGTCCAGCTTCAGCTTCCTACTTATTACCTATACTGATTTCACGATGACTTGGTGATGTGATGACTGTGATGGCAAGAAATGGAATTCACGAGTGTGTAATCCCACCTAACACCGTTGTGGCTGCCCGTGTGGGGCTGTTAAGTGACATCCTGGACCCAGTCTGCGGCCAGGATATCCGACCATCTGCCCCCTCCCCACAATCTCTGATCGTGAAGTTTGCGTGCCTGATCCTGCTATGAGGACATAAAATCGGAGACACCTTTATCGGCTCTATCTATTCAGAATGAGTGCAGGATAAATGGGGATTTCCGGCTTTGCAAAGCCAAGCCCAATTTCTTTCTAGCCGACACGTCTGTCAGCGTGGGATATGGAGATTTTTAGAAATGGCCGTGATCACGGAAATGGCAACAATGTCGCCGAATTCGACGTGACAACGTCAACGATAACTTATCCATACCAGTTTCCTTTTCGCGCTATTCACTCGATTAGCTCCAACAACGTGCACCACATTTTCCCGAAAAGACAGGATCACTCATTACTACTTCACTTTCCCACGCAAAGGCACATTCCACGACCAAATCTGGTAGATTGCTCTTTCCAGAAAAATAATTCCATTGATCAAAAAGATATATTATTAGCCGTTTTAGGCGGCGAGGCGGTAAGCTTTCCTTTAGGCACGATGTGAAGCCGCTTAGCCGTCGTTGGTCGGCCAGGGGCGGGGGCGCGGGGGGGGGCTATCACTCGATAGACACAGGAACTAAAGCGAGTTCTCTGACGTCTCACTCTTCCTGACAGACTATCGCGTTACAGTTCCGTCGTCCACCGCTAATTTACGTAGCAATAGCTTACTGGAAGTAAGTGAAGTCCTGTACCTGTCACTTGTCACCTGTCGTCCCGTTGATCATCGAATTGCTCGAGCGGGCGCCAGCAACGTCTCCATTCGTCCCTGTCACGTGCCAGAGTTGTCCAGTGGACCCTCCTCGCTCGAGGGACCATTCCTTGGACGCTCGAGAGTTTATTCCCTCCTGAAAGAAGTCTGACATCGGGCGGCGGCGTCCAGGTGTTCGTTTGTCATCAAACGTCCACAAAAGTCCCTAACATTGGTGATTTCAGCGGTCTCTTTCTTGTGCTGGTACTCCACTTCTCACATCTTCGTTCGATTTTCGATCGAATGTCCATGTAATTAAAGGAATCTTCCACGGACCATGGACCAGTGGGCGGGACCGGAAGTGGTTTTGCGACGAAATGCATGGTAGGTACGGATCCACGTTCATGGGAAGGTTTGAAGTGAATCCTGTTCACGTTCGTGCGTTCGACACGTGGATCCGTACCTACCATGCATTTCGTCACAAAAACTTCCGGTCCCGCCCACTGGTCCATGGTCCGTGGAAGATTCCTTTAAACGTCTCTAAGCGCTATTGGTTAGGCTGTCAATTGCACATTATAAGAGAACTTGGTTAGTAAGGAAATGTCAATGAAGCTATTATTGCGTGGCTAAGTAAGAGCAAGATTAGAGTGTCACTTCTAATATGATAATAGCACAGTCACACGACAGCACAGAAATATAATGCTTTCGGCGAATGAAAGAAATTCAATAAAAAGTGCTAGGAGTATGTAAAAGATGAGGGGGAGGAGCATGGGCACAAGTAGTCTCGCTTGGGTTTTGATTAGGGTCCAATTGACGAGTAAGGTCTTCATTTTTTGAGCCTTGGACCGATCAAATCACTCGCCACCCAAAAACCTGCAGGTGAGCTTTGTTGATTGCTGCGACCTCAGTTGCAGCGGCTCTCGCTGTGCATGGGTATCAGCTAGCTATGTACACGGCAGAGGGGGCGAGTAGTTTAGAAAAAGTATTTTCGTTCCAGACGCAAATGGCCGTTTATCCACTTATGGTTCAGCTCAAAAGCGTGTGGCTGCCCATTCTTAGAATGAATCGAAATGCTGTCATTTCACAAGAAATCTTCTACTCATCTAGTGGACGGCATCAGAAAAGTTCGCCCCGGAAACATGGTGCTCTGGTCGAGCTCAGTGGGGTTCTCGACTGATCGTGTACCGTTACGACGGGTTCCGAAGGGCGGGTTCCGAGGGGGTTTGCATAGTTAGAGCTAATGTCCCTAGGAAACTATCCCACGTTGAATCGATCCAAGAAATTATGTAAGAGCTTCAGGCTGAAGCAGTTACTGTAGGCCTCCCTGAGCTCGACGACGGTGACAGATGACGTCATATTCTGAAGACGGTGAGGGTAGTGAAGGAGGGCCTGCGTGTACTTATAGAGGGACATTTAGGGAATATTTTGCTGAGGAACTTCCGTCAACGACGGCAATCTCTGCGAAGAGAAAAAAGCCGAAGTGCGACCTGGGCAAAATGTCTTTTTAGCCCTCTGTATGGGTAAAGGCGAGCCTCGGGATTAGCCCGACTAGAAAGAATGTCTATCGCGAAGAAAATTGTGGGGTCCGTACTTTTACAGATCTCTAATCTTCATTGCCAAATTTCCGCAGTAAGGGCGCTAATCCTTTAGGAACCCGCAACCATGGACTCTCGCTGTAACGCTTCCCACCCACCGTTAATGATATAGAGATCAGAGTGCGCTCTCGATCGATGTGCTTTGTTAATGTGTTTTGTCTTCTTTAGATCCACCTCTTGTCTCGCCATCGTAGCACGTCGGACGTTACTGGTGGATAAGACTTAGGTTTGACACGTTCGCGATGATTTCTCTTGCCTTTACTTCCACTTTCGGGATCATTCCGCAAAACTCAGTCAGCCTACGAAGTCCGAACACTAGCGCTTTACCCTGGGGCTAGCCTTCAAGTAGAGATCCCTTAACATTTTTGAAAAATGTGAATGCGCGACCTACTCCAGAACGAAATGTGCTCAGGATTGGGCGATTTACTTCATTTTGGAACAAACTAGATCGGAAAGCAATCAACAGGACAACTTGGAGCCGTCACGTAGCAGCAACAAAAGTGACCAGTGAACTCTAAATGGCTCTTCGATTGTCCTCCGATTTTCAGTGGAGAGAAGTTGTTTCTTAAAAGCTACACAGTTCATTGACCTACCGTGGTAAACCACGGCTGTTCTGGTTATTCATCTTTTTTTCTTTTTTCGTCACTAACGCTCGTCTCACAAGACTCTTTAGTCTTGTAGAGATAGCTGTTTATGAAGACTGACCACATCGTCAATTCTTCGAAGGTCTCTCACCGATTTTCACCTCGCAATATTCTCGGAAAACCTTAATGACATGCACTGGCAACATCGAAGCTGACTACTCATATAAATTATTGGCTTCATTGAATGTCAAAAGATTTATGCACTTTTCCTTTTCCCTCGGATCACCTCATAGAGACGTTTGTTACCGTACTATGCCAAGAGCTCCCATTTGTCAAGTTTTTTCATCTCAGGCAATTTGTTCCTGTGTGAAAACGCGCTTGCGGTCGAATAATAGTATCGGACAAGAAGGTTACACCCCTTTTGCTGTCATACATGTTTGATTAGTAATTCTGTTGAAAAGAGAATGAACTAGTAGTGTGCGCGTGATCTGTTCAGTTGCCTTTTTCCCCATAACCGCTTCTCCAACCAGCCCTTATTACTGTAGACCAATATAATAGGAGGAACGGAGTCTCACCCACCTGTTTGGTGTCCTCGGTTAAGTTGTTAAGTGTTAAGTTGTCAAAGATAAAGATAAAGATAGATTACTGTAAAGGGATCTGAGTGCAGCGCTATCGTAACGTACGGGTGCATCCTCTAGGGCTAAGCTTGGGAGAGGGCAGGTAATTGCGAAAAATGGAAAATTTCTCATACAACTTGGGGTCCTCTTGCTCCGCGTGAGGCTTAGTCCTGTTTTTGAAAGAAAAGAAATGTTTAAGTGGTTTTAAATGCATGCAAAATCGCAATGCAAATTGCTCCTAAAGTGCCCCTTGCGGTAGCGCCCTGAGTCAACAGGATCGCGATCAGCCGTTCTTGAGATTTCACCAACGGGCGAGTTGTATTTTGTAGTTTTGTACACGGGCTCGCATTTGGTGATAAGGGTCGTGCTCTTGAGGAATACATATGGAGAGACCCGTTTTTTTTTTCTAAAAACAATGAATTAGTTTGGATCTGGAGAAATTTCAAAAATTGTGCTGCTCACAGGCATGTGCCCCTTCACCCACCCACGTGCGGCAGATATTTCAAGTTCAGGAAGCGGGGTTCCGAGGTGTATGAGTGTACACCCTTTAGACGTGGTATATTTCCATTTCTCCGACCTCTGAGCTTTTCGTGGAATCCTTAGAGTGCGTTGTTTTGAATAAGCTTCTCGTTTTCTAATTAAGTCCGGATCATTTTTAGAATACACTTGACTGAGATAATCGTTGAAGACCGTAGGGCGCTCCGCAATGTTCGCTCTGCGAGTTCCTTCTGAGAGATACCACTGCAAGGGAGCCCACAAAACCGAATCACTGCCTCGATGGGACGAGAAGTGGCCTCCATAGGCTGAGAAGGGATGATTCTGAAAGATCAAACGAGGTTCACAGACATCCGGTATGGTGCCGTTCCATTTGTTACATGCATGCCCTCCAAGCCCATGGTGCCGACTGTTTGGAGATTAAGGTATTTCAGTTGGTGTCAGTTCAACACGTAACTACAGCAACACCGCATGAAGACTGGGTGTAGGGTTATACCCGGAAGTAGGCCAGCGTGTCAGGTTGATCCTGGCTCAGATCGATGAACTTGTAGCTAGAATCGATTCCGGCAATATCGTAAAATTCAATTGGATTATAGATGCTTTGAACCACGCGGATGTGGAAAATGGTTGTATCGTGGCGCGATTAGATTGAGCGCTGTCTAGGGCATTTAGCCAGCCTGTTGACAGCACTTGTGCGACGCAACAAATCAGGAACTGATCACTCGTCACTGATTTTGTGTTCACATCAGTTTTCCCGATTGTTCACGCATAATAGTTTCGCTTACCATTAACTTGAGTAATTTCATAGTTTGGGCGCGCTAGTATTTTCGTCAATTTACACCTTCTGGTGTAACCACATTCTAATCGAATTCTGCGCCGACTAGGTGCCAATTGGCCTTCTTGCGCTCAAAACCACGTGGAGCCTTTGGTCCGGTAATTGCATACATAGGCACATACTCCTTATTGCTCGGGCGAAAGTAGCCAAAAGAATCCTCCTGAATATTCGGTAACTTCGTATAATGTATGCCTTACGAAGTTCACGATTATGTAAAGGATAAAGGATAAAGCATTTGCCGTTGATCAATCCCTTTTTGGGATGCGGCACGCATTCTACTTCCATTTGTACATTCGTAGTGGCGTTTGAATGCGATGTGGCCTACAATGACTTGCGGGGCCAGCCGATGTACAAGTCAGTGTTTTTATCCTCCCAGACAAGTCTGGTACCAATTAACCGACCCCGGAGGGATGGAAGGCTTGGTTGGCCCGGGCGACTCACGACCCAGGATTTGATCCCCGGACCGCTCGCGTGGTGAGCGCGCCACTTGTCACTACACCACTTCCGCCCTTCATGTCCATCGGTTCATTGGACGAGTTCTGAGATATTAGTTGATTTATTTTGAAATATTCCAAGCTTGAATGAACATCTTTAAAGTGAAACAACATGAAAGAAAAAGAGAAAAAAAAGAAAAAGGGAAGAAGAACAAGGGAAGCTACATAGTAAAATATGAAATTCCACTACCCCTTCGGACTCGATTATTTGGTAAAAGTATAATGTGATGGAGTGTAGAGGTGGAGGGGTGCGGTGGCTATTGACGCCGATTCCCATACGCAAAGTCTGGGATCAAATCCTTGATGGGATCCTTCGACAGTGTCCGAGCTTTTCATCTGTTCTTGCGCGGTTATTTTGTAAAAGACTCTTCCATACAGAATAGAATTGCCACTAACTTACATCATTGTATGATCCCTTGTAGCCTCAACTCGCACCTCTGCATATGATGCTAAATGCTACAGCGACTCTCGCACTAGAATAGCACTCTCGTCAAGCAGGGAAGTCATAATACTCTGAAAAGAAGTAAGTCATATTAAGAATTATTCTCTCATTTGCACTGTATTGTCAAGGTGATAATATATATAGTCGCTTCTTGTGCACATGGTTCAATAATAAGTTCATCTATCTTATCTATTAAGCGAAATTAATTGATTTTGAAGAAAGATCTCTCTCTACAGTTCATAAATGATTTAGAGAATAGGCTAAGTGATTTCATATACTTGTGTCTTAATATCGAACTCTTCGCTCATGCGATATGAGAAGTCGAGGAGTAGTTGAGATGCAGCTAGACTACAGTGATGGTAATTGTCTTAGTTGTGCGATGAGACGTCATTCGACACTACCTGTACTTAGTAGGCATATCTGTCAACTCACTTTCTCCAGGCGTCCGCGCGGAGAGTCGAGCAGAGGCTGAGGCCAAGCCAGAATGGAATAGTGAAGATCGAAGGCCGTCAGGTGCGGGGTTAGGTATGCTTTAAGGGTTTCTATGCCTTTGCGGCAATAAATATGGCGCGAACCTTCAGTTACGTTAACGTTGTTCAAGCGCTTACCTATACTTATCTGTGCAACGAGTTTGCAAGAAGTTCCTAAAAAGTTTGGGCGCTCCCACAGAACTCTTGACAGACATTTTTGTAGCACACAGGTATGTACGATCTTGGTATTCTGGAGAAAAAAATACCCCTAGGGTCAAATTTGTAGTCGAATCGCCCGGTCATGGGAATGTGATTTACAGCTTGCATATGAGCCCAGATCACTACCGCTGCTCTATTTTGCTTCAGAACTTCGTTCAGAGAAACAATCGGCACGCACTTTCGATATCGCGTCCCGAAAAAATTCGGCTTGCAGGGATTGCGAATCTTACAGAGGAGGCTAAAAGAGAGGTTTGCCAATCTCATACTTCGGGACTTTTTTTTGCAGGACATGCCTGTTTGTGGACAGAAGTTTTTCAGCAAGTATTCCCTTATTCCCTATAGGTAGGCGCGGCCTTCTGCGCTGTCCTCCGGTTCATAAATATGAATAGTCTCCTCAAGCTCAAGGAGGGCTACCGTACTGCTTCAGTTGGAAGCTCTTACATAAATTCGGAAACCGATTCAATGTAGGATAGTTTCCTAGAGACATTGGCTCTCACTGTGCAAACCCTCTCGGAAGTTGGTTTTGAGTAAAGCTCGTTGTGGTACACGAACCTTCAAAGACACCCTTTGAGCTCGACCAGTGCACCATGTCCCGGGGCAAATTGCTCTGATGTCGTCCACGTAGGTGTCCAATATGAAGATTTTCTTTTAAAATGAAATGTATTCTCCTATAAGAAGTTGAAGGCACTATTTACCCTTTACTGCCCCACTCCTCGAGAGAACTGAGCCGGATTTTTATCGAAATTGGTCATTGACTGTGAATTTGGCCAGAAACTTGCCTTCGGGGGTAATTCGACCCGTAGAACACGAATATCACATTTGTTTACCGCTAGCCTGGCGCTCGCGTCAGAAGCGCCGGCGCCAAAAGGCGCCAGAACATCTCGGATCCCCAAATTCGCTGGAAAGTTGTCCTCAGAGGTATTTTGACCCGTAGAATATGATTATCACATCAGTTTGTTACGAGTGAACCTGTAGCCTGCGCTACGAGCGCCCGCGCAAAACTGTTGTGATAGCGCCGGCGCCTGTGGCGCGGGCGCCAAGCGTTTTCGCTCTAAACCGGTATTATATTCGTGATCTACGGGTCAAATTACCCCTGAAGGCAAGTTTCTAGCAAAATCCACAGTCATGGACGAATTTCGATCAAAATCCGGCTCAGTTCTTGAGGAGTGGGGCAGTAAAGGGTAAATATTTCTGTTTTTATTGCCCCCCTGTATATCACAGCCATCCTTGCCCTGGGTGTGTCGGCCATCCCTGCCTCCCCTGCATATGGCCATTTGGAGCCATCATCCTTTCCTGGTAAGTGTGAACGAAAACTATTCAGAAATTTATGGCTCCAGCACGTCGAACGTTTTTTGCAGAGCTAAATGCAAGATGCATCTCAATAGAATTCGCCATCGTTGGCGGACATTTGACTTTTAACTTTTGAGCTTTTGCTCGGCCTAGCTATTAGATTTTTAGAGTTACAAATGTTCAGCAAAAAAGTCACATTTGTCATCGAGTCGGAAATCGTAACGAGGGAGCAAATTAGGGTTGGCGTTGCAGCGCAGATTAGCAGGAAAGAAAGAGAGCTTTTGAAAAAAGAACAGAATCACTGCTGCAGCATCTTATTCAGAGGGGCAGAATGGGATGTATTCTAGGATCTGACCCTTCATCGTCTTCGCGTGTCAGTTCGTATTCAATTTTATGGGATTTTCATTCGAAAAGCCAAAGCCTAACCTTCCCAGCCAGTCTGACCGCGTAATAGACGGCACCCCATTTTCGACAATATGCAGCACACCACTTAATTAGCATGGTGCACGAAAAGTCACTTCAAAGTGAGAGGTGTTGCCATTTTACTGGGCTATTTCTTCCCAGTTTTCCAGTTTATCTTCTGGTTTTCCAAAAGCTTTTCCTACCACTATAGCAATGCTTCAAGAAATAATTTTCCACTGAAACAAACGACGTGCTCTTTTGTCGATCGAGCGTGTTGTGTTCAGTCAAGGTTCACTCATTATGGAATAAGCATGCAGTGCACTTCCATTTCAGAACCGTATTTTCATTCTGATGCAATATTGCCTATGCGATGAGTTACAGGGCAGCTGATGTATGCAGCAGGTTCCACCGTCCGAGACAACTTTGATGCTAATTAACACGTTGAAGGCCGTGTGGTATGATGTCATACACACTTTCGCATGGGGTAGACCAGTTTTCCTAAATCTACTTGGATTTCTCCTGTTCCACAAGGGTCCATGTACATTATTGAATCCGAAAAACTATATCTACATTACTGATAACGAAACGCTGAAAGATTGATGCCTATTGATGAAAAAATACAAAAAATGTTGAATTAGTACGCGCACAACGGCGGTCATCAACGTGTTAACCAAACCGCGGGTTGGAAAAGTTATGCTGGTTAGAGCGAGATTTGAATTCGATTTGACCTCAGACTGTGCACACCTCGAGTAAAGGTGCTCTAAGGCAGCTGGTTAGAGGCAGGGCAAAATACCGGTTCAAACTCCGCGCCATCGGCACAGGACCTTGGTTGCCTGCGCCTTCAAACTGCGCGCGAACCGTAGCCACGTCATTCCGCCATTGCATCATCCTGAGCGGTCGCCTCTCTATTCGCCTCTCCGGTTATCGGACTTTCATCGCTGTTATTCACTTGTCATCATCATGCGGATGAATTCACCTTGCGATGAATTCACTCGCCTTCAAATTCAAAAATTAGTTTAACTTTCAGCTTATATAATTTGCCTAAATATCAGCTTCAGTCGCCTCGCGGGGATACCCCTAGTAGTTACCTCACTTTTCTCTACTTAGTCTCTAGTTAGTCACTCTCATGGGAGCTTGCACCTTAGATCTCTTATCTGTATTTAGTTAGTGTTCCTCTTTACTTCGTTTTTAGTCAATCGTAGTCATCGATAACCGTAAAACCCCTCTCTCTATTTCCTCAATAGGATTTACAAGTTACAGATATTATTCGCGTCTTACTTTCTGGTATGTATTGCGATAGTTATTTTATGCAATGTTTTCCATGTCTATTCAAGGCGATATGAAGAAGCATAATATATAAGTCTTCAACAGTTAATCCTAACACAGCATACGCCGCGCACACGCCGCCTTTGATCTTCGCCTAGTCGATCCATCGTGTCATCTTGGATCTCTTCTGTTCAACTCGGCAGATCGACATCCTTCGCACTACTAGGCAATCAGCACGCGCCAGCATGCTCATGCTTATGCCTATGGGCTCAGGGAAGCAAGGCCTCTTGTCAACCCGCTGCAGGCATCAAGGACTTCGGTCATCAAGCATTCTTCGTTGCACGCATCTTCCCTTCAGAGGTGTTGTGGGCACCCATCGGAATCCCACGTTTTGCCGTGTCTCGTCGGATTCGCCGATGCGTACTACTCCACTGATCCGCCTGGCGACAACACCACCGCTCAAGGAAACATGCAACATGCAGGGGTAAAAAAAAGGGCCCTTTGGCAATGGCGCACATCATCAAACTTTTCGTGGCGTAGAGTCGCTGTTGATGAAACGTGTCTCTATCAATGTCTCTCTATGAGTCAAGCCCTCCTTTAGGCCGATGTCAAACTTTGCAAAGCAATTCGCTTGCGAATCGCTGGATACGAAAGTTGCACCAACGACTGCGGGTCGAGGTGTAAGCCAGCGGATAGAACGATGTACCAGCGGCTCAAGAGTGTTTGGAAGTGTGGC
>MU869998.1:23668-38719 GCA_036418205.1 Ostertagia ostertagi | reverse complement strand
TACCGCTCCCACCGCTTTCGCCTCCCACCCCTCCCCTAACTCATCAGAGCTGCTGGTCTCAAGTCTTATAGCTGTTTATGGCTTCTTACAGTCATACTTACCATGTAAGACATAAATTTTTACTTTTATCGTTCTCTATATATATTTACGCCTTCTACTTTTACTTTTTTAGCTACATATTTGTGCTAAATTTATTATAATATTCCTGAGCTTTGATTGTCAACAACAGCTAAATAAATAAAAAACAAATCAATAAAGGCCGAAAATGATGGTGATTTCAAGAGTGAATGGTGGAAAAGGGAGATGGTCGAAGAGGACAAACAGCGCGATTTGCAGAATAAGGCAGAGCACTCTGTTGGCGTGGGAGATTTCAGGAGGCAAGGCAAGGCACTCATGATGACAGCAGCAGCAGCCCATATTCCCACACTGCGCAGTTTTCAAGCAATTGACAAATCCCGAAATGCCCTCACAAACCAGTACCAGCCACGAGAAGGAGATTGTTTGTCACAAAGCTATTACCACACCGCCACTCCACCAGTTCGCAGCTGGCTGCTGACCGTCTCCCAGCCATTCTCAACCAATCATGCTCACACCTGCTACTCGACACCTTGCTCCAGGAGCGATTCTCTCAAATTTGAGATGTTCGCGTGGTCAGTAGGGCATGCACTGATTGGTGGCGGGTTAGAGACACACAAGGCTTCTTTGTGTCGATAGGTGAGCATTTCCGCGGTTCGTGAGCAATCTCATCGGACCTTGCCCTCTGTGGCGAATCGGCGTGAATGATTTCCTTGTACTATGTCTCGCGAATATTGCTATGTGTCGAAGTAACCGATAATTTCCATTAAATGAACTCAAGCGATGAAGTTCATGCCATGCCATGCCATGTTGCCGCCGTTCGCTCGGTGAAGCGGGCGAAAACGGCTCCCTAGGGCGAGTTTCCTTCATTGAATCTCTCCCTTTTCATCCTTGCTGCCTATGACTATGACTGAAGACTCCTCCTGACCCATCATCACCCATTGGGTAAGAGTTCGCTCCATTTGAGATGATGAATGTTCCACAAAACGGAAAGGCCGGCAGGCAGGCAGGCCATCGTGCACGGCAGAGACTCTGTAATTGAAGTGGATGAGAGGTGCGTTTTATTGTTGCCGCTTTGCCCCTCCGTCCACCTAACTATCCCAAGCGTCATTAAATCTCTGAATGTGCCACACCACGCTGACTCAAATTCATCCAGCTTCAGCCCTTTTTTCACTACAATCCACTTTCCAAAGGTTGATGTCGCTAGATCGGCCTTGAATGTAGCGATCCTTTGGATATGCCCTTATACGACTCCTTTCTTTAATTGTCTTTCCGGAGTTCGTGCTTCATACCTCTTTCTCTGCTCATTCTTTAGCCCCGCGTTCATAGCTCGCGATTGGCGATTCGGCGATTGAGCGATTAGGCGATCAAGCGAACAAAAGTTGGCCAGTGGGTGATTAAGCGACAACATATCTCCATAGCTATTCTTTAAAATTGAGAATAGCTAAATCTTCGCTCAAATTGGAGCCTTTCTAAAAATACTTACTCATTTCTTCCTTCGTCGCGAATAGTTCACTGGTTTTTCATCACACTTTTTTTTCTTTTTTGTTCTTTTCGTTCTTATCTTTTCGTGTCAAGGAATCGCTTTTTCGAATCGGATATGCATGTTTCTGCGCATAACCGCTATGTGCGATGAAGTTCGGCGAAATAACGGGCATTTCTATATTGTCTGCATATTGTTCGTAGAATCGCTATCGAATGTTATTCACCTTTTCGCAACCTTTTCCTATCGTTCGTCTCGATTTGAGGCTGCTCTGTGAACATGAGGTGTGACGAGTTTTCAATGCACCCATTACTATCGAACTCTTCCAGGGACCTATTAAAGCACAGCGACCTGCAACTTTGCCCCTGAAGATTTACGTCAGCTCATCGACGGTGCTTTCTCGACTTTGTTCAATCAGCACAATATTAAAACGAGTGCCGACGTCCCGATTGGATTAGCGTGGAGGTGAATCGCCGCTGCATAAGTGCCGCACAACATCTTCACTCGTGCGCATCCGCTGACTGACTGACTGCATCACGTATCGCTAGCATGTAACCGGAAGCTACAGATATTCTACCCAGGGATGGACCATTTTTTATCATTCTTACTGAATTATTTGGTGCTTACATTAGGGGATACGGTAGCATACGGATAGTCTTTAGTAGGTTAATATAGCTTCAATTGAAGTCTTCAAAACGGCATAAAAAAGCACAAATCGCAGCATAGATCGATATTGAAGGTTTCTTTCTGTCTTTCCAAGACCCCAAAATCCTGAATCAGCCAGTGAAACCAAATTCTATTCCCCTAAAAGACAACGGGTCGTATTCCCAATGGTGCCATAATGCTCTCAGGACGTCCCTTGCAGCCAATATTTTTCTTCCATTTGAACATCAGAGAATTTCAGGTCTCAAAAGAACACTAATATGCCGAGAAGATGACGACATATCGACATTTTATATTCCTACTACTATTTCACACATTTCTAACAGGTCAGTCAGACGTTTTTCCACACAGCATGACGCGCATGCGCGTCAGATTTTCACACGAATGGGGGGCATCGTTGTGCTCAATTTACTTGGTATTTTTTCGTGTTAGGAAGCAGTCTGTTCACATTATCGGATTAAGGAAATATTATATTTATTACCTGTAACAAAATTATTGATGGGGTAGCCTAATTTTGAGAAAAATTCTTTGGAAAATGCCGGCTGAAAGCACCCACAACCGGCTGCCGTCAATATGTGTTAATGCCATATCAGAATGAGGAACCCGGTCATATAACTGGGCAGTTATGGGCCCCAGTCTTCTCTTGCACTGTTCCCACTACCTCTAGAGCGAGCATGACCTTGGCCTGACTTGCAGGAGGGCTAGGTTGCCTGGCTCTCATCAAGCGTACATAATAGGAGCCCCAACGATGAAGTGAGGGCTCAGATGTGCTCTATCGATGCTCCTGTGTTATTCTGCTTCACATATCCGCATGCGTCCGTCAGTCGTGCGTACTTCAGAGTGAGATTAGTGGCGTCGCTGAAGAGGACAGCCAGCCGTTGCCGCGTGCCGTCCTTTGCCCGCCGCCTGACTTCTTCGTCGACTCTTGTTGAGTCATAATTGAACGTCAGGCCTCTTCGAAAAGCTGCGCCACATTTGTATGCAAATCCAATCCAACCGCCTCTTTCACCAAGTTAAACGGAATTTTCAACATTCGTACACCTCGCCAGATCGAAGAAGAAAATGGTAAACAGCGCCACGCGTTAGCTATGAAGCGGAAAGTGAAAGTTCAAGCTTCGGCGACGTCCAACGGAATTGCAACCAACTTGAATCAGTCGAGCAGAAACAGCGCGAGTGGCAAATCTGAAGCTTTAGAACCGAAAATCCACTTTCCCTCTAAAGGAGTCTATCACCAATGAAGGGCGATAAGACAGTGTTTACCAACTCTTCTTGAGATGCGCCATGCACTTAACTCTCTGAAAATTGGTGGAGGTACCTGCAAATGGCCGAGGTCTTAACAACACTTCCAGGTAAAAAATGGTTTTTTCGGGGAAGGGGAGAGAAGGGGGGCACTCACTGTGCTCTGCACCTCTAACTATCATTGATATTATGCAATCTTTTGATTGAAGCTATATCGGCGTTCTAAGGAGCCGCTAAGTATCCTCCATCTACATCTCTCCAGATCCATCCAACTTTTTGCACCACGTGCTCAGTGATTTCCCCCCTGGATCTCCCGCTTCATCTTAGGCTTAGGCAACAATGTCTACCTCTGACTCGGAAATAGTATCTGCTCACTCTTGAAGGGCAAAATTTGAAAGCCCCTCAGGAGTACTTTTACGCTTCCTTTCAGTCTTCTCGAGCGGATAAATCGATCGGTGTGGTGTGCTATCAAGGCTTCGTCATTAGTGTCAAAGATGCTCTCATTCTTTTCCTCAATGTAGAGACGCAGAGAACAACGAAGAGACCCTCTAACTCCATTTTTGCCGAGTTCTATTCCCTTTTGATGTATTATACAAATGCAATGCGGTGCCCCTACTCATGACCTTAAAGGCATGGGTCGGAATCGAACTGCTATGTTGTTTTGCTGAAAAACCAGAGAAGTGCGATGAGGCACGTGAGCGGGGAAAAAGAGCAAAACAGATAACACTAAAATTTACCTTGTGAGGCCGATAGACAGAGAGACAGTTTTTCGAGCGAGAGGAAAAGCGCGAGAAAGCACATCGTACGCAAGAGAGCACAGATGCCAAGCATGCCGCGAGTGATAAGGAGAACAGCGATGACAACGGAAGAGGCACGGCTTAGCGCCTTTACAGGGCACAATTGAGGGGGAGGTAGGCAATGTCGCGACCCTTGTGCTTGGGATTCCTCTTTGGCACCTTAATCCCGAGCCTGTGAGCTTTAACAAGACGTCAATGAAAGTTCGATGAACCATGCAAGGAAAGCGCCAATAGCTAACTTCTTTGCAGGATGCGCCATCATCTGTTACGATTGCCACAGCGACCAAGGCACATGCAACGAAGGCGAATGTGAAGGACTTGTGTGCATCAAAATGGAGACGTCAAACAAGGACAACGGTAAAAATTTACCCTTTTTGAAGACAACTGCCGCCATACATAATGAAGAGGGGGAAAAGTAAACTGAAATGATGACATCTCTCTCACCCTCTTTAGGTTCTTTACGCCTAGAATCAAAGACAACCGTACCGTAAGCTCCCAAAGCTCGTTATTCAGATTCTTGAACAACAGAGCTCAATGAATTGCGACCTAACAAAATTTCTATTCGTTTGACTGGTTGACACAAGGCACAAACCATCAACTTGACTACCCTTCCTTTCAAAACGAGAAGAGCGTCGGGTGCAGACCATACACCACAAGTGACGACGGCCTCCAAGTAAATCTTAGTAGTGGTTCATAGTGATAGCTGATTTTTGGTAAATGATAGTTGTAATTAGTGACAACTGATAGAATACAACTGCAACAGGCTAATCATTTCATTGGCAGAAAACATTTACATTTTGTGGAGGCCGTCGTCACTTGTGGTGTATGGTCTGCACCCGACACTCTTCTTGTGCTACTTTACTAGGAAACTTTTGGCTGAAAAGCGCTGCTTTTCAAAAAAGAGGTTAAAAAGACAGGTTATGAGGATTCGCTCTCGGACAAGAGCACCGTTCACAAGTGCTTTGAATCACTTAATATTGACGCAATATCTGCATATCTAAAAAAAGCAGAAAGCAGAAAAGACTGAGGGAAAGCGAGAGGGAGAAAAGCGGGCGAAATGACCACTTATCGACGCTGTAATCGAAATCACTTTTCAAGTTAGAAAATAATTAATAAGAAAGCGAAAAAAAGCTATGTAGTTGAGCAAAAAATTCAAAATTTGAAATACGCCAATCTTCTCTTCCTCCTGCCAGCCTCCTCTGTCTAGCTGGCCATTATAAAGCATGGGTTTTGCTACTGAAGTAATTTTCATGTTTAAGAAATTCTCACAAAGAATGAACATTTTTTATTTTCTACAACATTCATACCTAACAAATTAAACGAACTCACACTAGAAATTCAAAAAGAAATGCCCAACCTATAAAAGGGAAATAGTGGGGGGGGGGTGGGAATGCACGCAAATGTTTGAACCATTTTGTGAGATTCTTTGTCCGAGGTGTTCCCAGTTCTTTGACTCCTGAAATTTTCTACTCACAGCGCCTGGTCAAGGTAAACTGTCACCTTGGTGCAATAGGATTGATGGTACCGATATTCCACAGCCCCTCTTTCGAACCCTTCTGAACAAACAATCCGGTCTTTCGGATCTTTCGCTCAAGAGATTCCGGAAAGTTGTCAATATGTTACTTTACTGGCACAGAATTTATGTAGAAAGTATTAATAGGCCGCTTTCGCAAAAATCGTCCAATTTTAGGTCAAAATTGAGTGGAATTTCCATACTCTGAAATTTCCTTGAACAAAGGGGACACGGTACTGTCATGGTACTCTTGGCCCTAACTATGGCTTGAATTCGATGCGAATAATTTCGTGGGACATTTTCATTTCAGTGCTTTTTTTCCTTCCTTGTGCTTCATAAAACATTTCCCATCTTAAGAGTTCAGTGAAGTTTGAGCCTTCGATGCCTATGGCAAGCAGATGTCTACGCGACGCGGTCTCAACGCATGCGTCAAACTCCTGAGCTCATCCTGAAGGGAAGCCGTAGCCGAATTTGAGCACGTATTAAGCCGGACATCTCTGCTACAACAGCACTGTAGAGGCGCCCTACCCCTATTCAGCGGGTTAGTAGGGTAATGACAAGTGGCGCTACTTACCACGTGCACGGTTCAAGGATCAAATCTTGGACCTAGGCCATAAAAGCCAACTAAACCGCCTGCCGCTCCGGGATCGGTTAACTGTTGCCAGGGTTGCAGTGGAGGAACACTGACTCGTACACCGGCATGGCAGTTGGCATCATTTGAGGGCAAAATCGCATTCAAATTGCCTAGCTTACGGATACCGTCGCAAGCGGAAGCGTGTGCACTCGAGGGGAGGCGGCTGTGGAAGATTTTGAGGCAAGACGCCAGTCACTGGCTTGATCAGACTGCTTTTTTGAGCAGATAGAAAGCGCCTAGTGTTCAGACACAGAAGTAGACCATCAAGGTTTTCGCCTTCTCCCCAACTCTCTTAGAGAAGACCAAGAGCAAGTGTTGTTTCAGACCGGAGGACGATTCAAAAGAGTTGCGGTGACGAACACGAGGAGGTCGCGTGCCAGCAGTCTGGCTTCGGCAGCAAATGGATGTCACGATGTGTTTGCGACACTCCGCTTTGCAATGGAGATCAGGTTCGTGAATACACTTGCTCGAGAACTTACATCTCTTATCAAACAAGCCCTTTTCCCTCTTAAACCCTGTCACGATAGCAGCTACTGAAGCGCCGTAGTTAAGTTTCCTTTATTACGATGTTCGTATCAAGGTCATTCTATCTAGTTACATTAAGCCAACGAGTAATCCTTTTTTATTGTTTTGTTTACGTGTTTTTGGGAGCAGTTTGCGATGACAATGCTTTAATAACGAGGCCAAGTTTTTTTTTTACACTTCGCCCCAAGCGAAAGTCGGAGACCGTTGTCACACTTGGCGAATCCAGCGATTCGCTAGCGTACGCGGTCGCGTTGCGAGACGAGAGCCTAATCGAGTGATTAGATGGCCTGCGACCGCGATTCGTCTAACGGCTCACCGATGCCCTGCTTTCCTCAGTCTGACATCGGCCGAACCGATGTCGGTTAACGGAGCTGCGAGTTTGATTGCTTTTGCGGCGAAGTGTTTCGCCCTTACAAATCATTCTTGTGATAACTTTGGAATCACGAACTTCGATGAAAAGCAGCAAATCCCAAACCAAACACATAGATTTTCCCACTTTATAAGACCCCACGGCCTTTGTCGCGCACTTTGACCCGTGACAACAGCACATCTGAAGTCTTTGTGGGTAGGTCTATTTTCCTCACAGGATAGACTGATCCACCTAAGTTGATCGTTGGTTGTCGCTCCAAAGGGAGGTCACAATCAGAAGCCAGCCATTAGAATTAAGGTAGAGGTAGTCATGGTCCGAGACGGAAGAAAAAGAAGGTGAGCACTGCTCTCCAGCCGTTGTCAAGAACTGCTATTGCGGCCTTTATGCACAATAGCCTGCTTCCTTTTCTCACAAATGTCCGTCCATAAATTGACTGAATTTTTTGATTTCATTTCGGCGTCAGTCTCGATATGACTGCGATTACAGGCGTTGATTGACGCCGGTCTGGAGCCGTCCTCAGCAGCTCCTCCACCTGGTCAATTCACACAGTTCGCACTGCTGGTCGCTATCCTGGTGTTCGTCGGCGCCAGCTGCTCATTGATAGTGATCGCCACGATCTGTGTTCAATTCTGCTAGCACCTCCGCGATGCAGCCTTCTCAGATAATTACGAGTGATTGGAATCTATGCTGTGCACTCTGCTAATTTATGTTTCTTTTTTGTGATCAGTTCATTTTTCAAGAAAAAAAAACCAATCAAATCGAAGTAGTTACCACCATGATTGAACGTAAGCATTGCTTCTGGCCGCTGTCACCATTGCTCAGACGTTTTATCTATAGCAGCTACATGGTTGGTCAGCTTTCCCTTGTTATTTCCACGCGTAGCAACCGGAGGCGTGATAATGGACGTATTTTGATGGGATGGTTTGGAAAACAGCGGAAATACCTTTAGAAATACTAGTGTTATCTTGCTAAACTTGAAAGCTGGATTCCGTAACCTCTAGAAAATATTCAGGACAATATCTAGGGCTTTGTGAAGAAGAACCACTTAGCAAGCTTCACGTGCAAAATTAAAGAGCAAGATAAATTAAAGGCAGAGTTTACGACGAAGAGGCAGCTCACTAGATATCATGGTAGAGCAGTGGTGCAGGGAAAACCATTAGAAACGGTCCAATATCCGAGAAATGGGCACATCCTTCACTCATAAATTACCGCATTGATGCGACTCTCACGGTGCTACCCTCTTGAACGCTTACGCTCTCTCTGCTAAACGGCTAGAACCAGACGGCGAGAGACTAGTACGGCTCTGCTAGGCCGCTATGGGCATACTATTCGCTGCGAGACGTACATCGTCGCGCACCATCAGAGGGTGCTAGCTGCCTTTCCACTAGGTGTAGCTCCCTCTAATCATCGCGGGACCCTCCTTTAAGAGAAAACTGCCGGAACCACGCTGATTTCAGGATCACGCAAGCTGGAGGGTAGAAAAGCAAACGAAGATGAAATCACAGCACCGTGAGGCTGCTCTGAAAAGATGACCGCCAAGAGATGGTGACAGCTGCCTTTAATTCATTAATTATGTCCCCACACAAGACTTATCTCAACCAGTAAAAGGGACAAGTGGTGCGACTGTCGGTACCGCTTACAAAAATCTTCAAATTTTGCTGGGGGAGAAACTCCGTGCGTGCGTGAGCATTCCGCTTTCGTTTCACACCACTCCGAAGCTTCCTTCTCCTGCAGAAATTGAGTTACTTTAGGCGATATATGAAGTGTCGCACGACACGTCCCCTTACTGGCGATTACCCCTGGCTGTTATTTTCTAACGAAGTTATAGTATCCATTCGTCTTTCACTTACTATGCAGTATTGATTTTCTATCCCTCCCTCTTTTGCACCATTGTTTCACCTAAATCTACGAATTTGTTGATCTTTGTATTAGTTTCTGATAGAATGTAACTATGATACTATGTGATTCTACGAAATGTAATACGCATTCAAAGCCACATCCGCAGCCAAAGACGTTGACCGTAGTACCGCACGCATGTACCTCCCCTTCAAAAAGCGAGAAAGTGTCGGGTGCAGACCAAACACCACAACTGACGACGGCCTCCAAGTAAATCTGGTTAGAAGTTGTTCATAGTGATAGCTGATTTCTGGTAAATGATAGTTGTAATTAGTGACAATCGATAGAATACAACTGCAACAGGCTAATCATTTCATTGGCAGAAAACATTAACATTTTGTGAAGGCCGTCGTCACTTGTGGTGCATGGTCTGCACCCGACACTTTCTCGCTTTTTGAAGGGGAGGGTACGCATAGAAACACACCCTGTTTAGCTGTCCGGACGTGCCGTCATTGCAGACTCAAATTAAAGATGGCTGGAGCACGTGAAAAATTGGTACGCGTGCTTTTTTAATGATTTTGAATTTTTCGGATGATACGAAAATCACTAATCACAGAAAGGAAATGAAATGACCGGCAAAAGGAGATAAGTCAATAATCAACGGTGGTGCAAAGTCCGCAATTACGACAAGCCCGACCGCAGAAAGGAAATAATTTTGGTTTAACTGCGTCCCGTGCGCTCAACGACTTGGACTGCGTCTCATAACATTGATAAACATGACATTGTTCCCTAAGTTTGAGTTTTCAATAAATAATTTATGAACTTCGAAACCAACATCTATCAAATTGAATGGATTGAGGCAACTTCTAGAAAGAGCTCCATGATCCTTCAAAGCGTACGCGTGAATTTTCAGATAGAAAAACTCAGTCAGATGGGTCCAATGCTGATGAGTAAAAAGAAGGGGCTTTCATTTCCGACCAATCCCCTTATATTATAAGTCGATTCTCTCAGCTTCGAGCTTTACGTTTCATTCAACAGCCTTCAGCACAAACAGAGCACATAACTCCAAAAGCACGTCCCAAGGTCAACCTGGTGCGATTACGCACACTAAAATGAAAGCAGAGATGTGATGTGGACTGATGGGGAGAGGTGACGTCTAAACACTGAAATGAAGGGGAGAGACTCATTCTTGTAATTCGCTATGGTATGAGAGACTGAGCGCGGCGAAGAGAGGAGAGAGCACAATGGATGACATAGGGCAGACACCAGCCTGTTGGGATTGAGATCAAATGGAAGCGGTCGAAGCGGTCTTGGTAAGGTTTTAGGGCTTTTGCCGCAAACTTCCGAGTGGGTAGAACGGCATATCCACAAGTTCAGCAGACGCCTCTACGTATAACATAACCAAAGGGATTGATCTACGCTAACACGCCGTGGGGTGGAAGGGGGAGCGGGGAGGGGGGGGGGGAGCGGAAGGGGAGTGCTTCCAATCCATTTAAACTACATGCATGGACTCTTTAGCACTGAAGGTACGAGTTCCTTCAAAGAAAACGTCAGTGCAGAAGAAATCCCCCCGTAAAAGCAGCTGTCAAGTACTGTGAAGACGAGCGTTATCAAATCAGCAACGCTATTCTATGCGGTATAAACCAGAGGAATCGTGCGCATACACCACAAAGAATAGAGCATCAGTATCCATCCATTCCTTTTAGAATGTGCCACGCATTGTACTCCTACTCAAGATCGTGGTAGCATTTTGAATGCGATTTCACCCATCCAATGATGTTTGGGGACGGGCTGATAAACGAGCCAGTGTTATAATCCTTGCAGAGTTGTAATCCAGTTGCATAACTGACCCCGGAGGAATGAAGAGCCTAATTGGCTTACGCGGGGCATCTCAGTTGGTTCGGGATTTGATCCCCGTGCGCGTGGTGAGCAGCGCCATTTGCCACAACAACACTCCTACCCCAAACCGTTTACTTAGCCAAAGCAATAAAACGTTAGGCTACTTCATGGTCATGCCAGGTTTGTGCCTTCCCATTGAAGTGGGACCAGCTAGTTGGCAACGACCAAGTGGAATGCTCAATAATCTAAGAAAATTTGGATTTATGGACTTGGTTAAGGTCACTGCCATTAGGCAATGCTTTGAGACTGTTAATCGTATTCAGAAGGGCAGAATCTTGAGGATAGAGGATACGATTTCTGGGGACTACATGTTCTCATTCTCTCGGAGCCCCATGGCTTGCACGAAAAAAACTATTGACTGGTAGTAAGTGACTGACCAAATTTCAATGGAGAGCCCTTCCTTTTGAAGCTATTTTTCCAAAACATTCTTTTCAAAATCTTCAGACCTGATGATTACGATACAATGTTGCATTTTGAGCTCTTCCATTTTCATCCATTGATTGGCTTCATTGGCGATTTGCAGCTCAGCTATCGCAAGACGTACAAGCATCTCCGAGCACGATAAGGCCACCGGAATTTTGTTGCCCATTCTGAAACAATTCACATATTGAATGGTTAGAAATGGACGCGAAATGAAAGGAGTAAGGCAATGGATGAGAAGGCAATGAAAGAAGTCGGAAAGCAACATAATATCCAGCGCTTAATTCTGGGTGGCGCCTAAAAGGCTTTAGACGTAGTGTTCTGCTCAGTACACAAGTATGGAATGATTTCATAGTCCAGGTTACTAAAGGGAAAGCTGGAGATGTTAAGGAATGAAAATAGTTCACCTGCTCCTCCACATCGACAGTATAGCGAGGCATTCCTTCAACTCTTCAATATCTTCACTTCGGAACAGACTTCTTACACGATTCCATTCGACCCTACAACTCAAATATCAATTGAGACGTTATGGAAAGCCAAAGCGGAATTGCAATTGGATCCATATTAGAAAGTTCAAACTTCTGATTACCTTGCTGCATTATCATAGATGCCACCCCGTCCCTGTGATAGCTCGCTATGCGATGGATTACGCATACAGAGATGCTGAGTATGGCCACAACATCTGCCCCAGACGGGATTCAAACAGCAGCTCTCGCCTTCCGGACTATTGCTACCGATTACACCATCGGGACACCTTTTCACCTTACTTCGATAGTATTTAGATCCCAGATTGTCAGCGCTCACTTGTATTATGTAATATTTCACTGATATCGGCAGTTAACCGCTGAAGGTTTCCAGATATTACAGCTCGATTGCTTTTAATTTGTAGACTGTATAACTCTGCGCCTTTGATACCTTTTGCATGAAGACTTGCGGCAAAAAAACAGCTATACAGAAAAAAAAAACAAGATGCCTCAACGGTTTGATCAACAGCACTGCTTTCCGAGAAGTGAGAGTGAGAGGTGCGGGTACGATCTAAGGCGAAGTGTTTTGCTCATAACCCACCACCCTGTGCCGAGTCTCGGCGTATGTCTTCACTATGAATTCAGCCGGTAATTGAAGGAAGCGATTACGATAAAGAGGGAGCGCATCGGGGAAGCATATGCACCACACGAAGCAGTTACTTGGCTGCCAAGGAAGCGAGGTGTGGCGCTTTCACGACGAAAGGTGCGCTGGTTGCTGAGCAGGACTTCGAAAGCACTCCCCCAAAAGCGATCCGCCCACTAGTTTACTTGTTGATTTGGACGAGCTGCGTGGCCAGCAGCGGCGCAAATGGAGCATCTCGATTAAAGCGTGTTTGGCATGGTGCCATCAAACGCGTTGCGGTGAACTCGTTCATACGTCCACTTTCTGAGCTGTTACCTGTTCATGAGTGAAAACCAACGGCCAAAAAAGGGGTCCCGTTTTGCGTTTTCTTGACGGATTTTTCTGCTTTTTTCGCTACTGGCGTACCATTGAGCACCACCACGTCACACTAAACCCTTCTTGAATTTATCGTAATCGCTTCGTCTCCACTAACCGGTTTGCATGCCCCGCTTAGGCCGATGTCATAGTTTGCGAATCGCTCGATTCGCAAACTATGACATCGGCCTTAGTGTAGACAACTAAATTCCCTTCCATTCTTTAAATCACTGTTTCTCGATTCCGATGGTCCCGATATTGAAACTATCCTTGAACAAACTTTTGGATTATTCTTGTGGGTACCCCTTTCCGGAATATGCGTTCCGCCTGCACTGGTGAAACCTTCGCACTTTTTGATTAGCTGAGCTCATTAGGTCGTCTTACAAGCTAGCTTTTTCAGCAGGCAACGCCCATTCGAACCATGCCCAGTCACTGCAAGTAGACTTTCTATTTGCATTTTTTTATATTTCGTCCGCAACCCCAGGCTCTCGTTTATCACTTTTTCCGACTCTGCAGGCCAAATTTTTTCCAGTATTTCTTATAGCCTTAGATATTTTAAATTTTGATATTTTGAAGAGTGCCTAAAAAAATAACAACTTACGCCGTATAAGGAACACGAAAACACGTACTGCTCATGCGCCAGCCGTATTTGAGAAGCTTCCCTAAACATAAAACAAAGCATATTCTGCATAATAGCCGTCACAAATTAAAGCATTGCCGCAGCAACGAGAAAAATGAGTGCACAATACTACCGTACTCATCAACGCGACGTGGTGGGGAAGGGCCCTGAGTTGCTTCAGGGCAGGAAACGCATCGACTAGGCCCGAATTATTAGCCACAGCATCCGATTTTCCATCCCAATTCAGTGAGGTACCCGACAGGAGGCCCGTCGCGCGGCAAGCAAGGCAGAGTCAGCGGACGAGTCGCAGCGCGTACTGTAGTGATTTCGCGTCAAGTTAAATAAGTTTACCTGTCTGTACGTGCACACCAAGCGCTGCGACTCTGCCTTCTTCCCGCGCGATGGGCCTCCTGCCAGGTAGCACCCATAAAAAGCACAATAGCAATGTTCTATCGAGCACTCTAACCCCTGTTACGGCTATGCCATAGTTTTTCACAGAGCAAAGGCAAATTTTTGAAGAAACAAGTGATTTTTATCACAATAATATTATGGATCCCATCATCTGGAAAGCACTGAGAGCATAACCTTTTATTTGCTTATAAGCAATCGCAACAACTTGTACAACATAACTTACATTGGAAGACGTCACACCGAAGACAATTACGCTAAACATGTGCCATTAGTCAACTGTAAATACAGGAGATGACACAAAGAAAGCACATCCATTCCTAGCAAATTCTAGGTCTATCGCTAGCAACTTATGCTACTCCTAGACCTAATGATAAGTGAGAAGCTATGGAAGCAGTGGATTACAGCTATGTACAACTCAGACCAGTACAATTGTAAAATAGTTTACAACCCGATATTCGGTACTACTTTCTTGGAATACGTGAACGGTGTACGAACTGCAGCCAGAAGACCTTTCTTATTGAGAACAGGGAGTGTCTGACCCATACCTGGAATAACGATTACAGCAACCACTAGTGAATCCACAAATTGCATAAAAGTGCTAATTAAAGAGCTGAGGAAGAAACTGATTACCGAAGAGGAGATCCCTCCAGATCGAGCATAGCACCTCCGAATGCTCGAAGGATTGCATCTCCTGCACAGGTGTCCCATTTCTTGATTGCAGTTTGATGAATATAAAGCTCTGAAATCAGCAGTAATAAACCGTAGTTTGCTTCCCTTACAAAAAATTAGGATGGTTAGGAAACAAACCAGCAGTGCCATTCAATAACCGCAGAGTTTTGTAGCCACTTCCTCCAGCTGGTTCTACTGTAAACTCATCACCGAACGACTGCTGTGCCAGCTTTTCAACAGCACCTGCATGGGATCTAGAACACGAACGAATTTCTCAACTTTACGTCTAGGGAAAAGCCACATCTAGATCAAAAATGAAATGAATAGCGGATAGACTGACCGTGATACTACTATTTTCTTCACTGTATCTTTTAGGTCCACCGGGGATAATTTCTCACCAGATGACGTCATCACACCCCATCCCTTGACTCCAACAA
>MU869997.1:9447-34651 GCA_036418205.1 Ostertagia ostertagi | reverse complement strand
ATTTGGTCGGTCTTTATAAAACAACTTATCTGACCTATGATGGACAAGAGAAGTGAGTCAGTTATATGCGAGTAGTTTAAGCGGCATCAACAGTGACTCTACCACGTTTCAACGGTAGCGCGCATTTGGGGCTTCTCGCCGTATCGAACAAGCGCGATTTGGCGAGCGCCGCCGCCTAGACCACATCTAGGTATTCTGTGTACTGGATATTTTAAAAATGGGTGGTGCATGGTGCTTCCAGCAACAATCATTGCGTAAAAGTCGTCCGGGCGGAAGTGGTGTAGTGGCAAGTGGCACGCTTACCACGCGAGCGGTCCGGGGATCAAATCCTGGGTCGTGAGTCGCCCGGGCCAACCAAGCCTTCCATCCCTCCGGGGTCGGTTAATTGGTACCAGACTTGTCTGGGAGGATAAAAACACTGACTTGTACATCGGCTGGCCCCGCAAGTCATTGTATAGGCCACATCGCATTCAAACGCCACTACGAATGTACAAATGGAAGTAGAATGCGTGCCGCATCCCAAAAAGGGATTGATCAACGGCAAATGCTTTATCCTTTTTATCCTTTTAAAAGTCGTCCAGGGGTATGGTAGCGGGATTTCGTCTGGAAGCCCGTATAATAGCAATAAAAAGCAGTTCTTAATTTGTTGATTCTTGCTGCAGTGGGCGTTAGAAGCATTTTTATCCTGATGTCTTCTCACCTCGTTCAGTACAAATGCTTCTGCTGCTCAAGCATGACTTGCCATCATTTTATTATGAATACTGACGGTATCAGATCAGTCCGTAAAAATTCATCTCCAAGGCTGCTTTCATACTTCGCGCCGGTGCGGTCGGTGCGTCGTGCAGTCGGTGCCGACGGCGCCGACCGCACCGACAGTGCGAAGAGCGTCAATACGCGCTCTGGCGCATGACGCGTACGTTGGGCGCAGATGGCGCGCTCCGATCGATAATCTTGGTTTTGGTGTACTTCTTGTCTTTTTCGATTTTTTTTGCGCAGTCTTCCTTTTATTAGTGTGTTTTCTGTTCATACTTATTCTTTTATGTCTTGATGAATACTTTTCAGTTGTTCCGCGGACGAGCGACGTCGTACAACCCCGTGTGAACGTGGCTTCAAGACCCGGTGAGTTCATCATGAGCAATTTTGTTTATTCGAGTGAACTGTATGTTTCCAGTAGTTGCTTTCTCTTCGATACGATTTCCTGCTGGTGTGCGAATAATTAAATTACCAAGATCCGGCGGCCTTTCGCACACCAGCAGGAAATCGTATCGAAGAAAAAGCAACTTCTAAAATTATAGAGTCCACTCGAATAAACAAAATTGCTTATGATGAACTCACCCGGTATAGCCACTCGGGGTAGTACGACGGGGTTCTACGAAGTCGCTCGTCCGCGGAACAACTGAAAAGTATAATCAAGACATAAAAGAATAAGTATGAACAGAAAACACACGAATAAAAGCAACAGCAAAAAAAACATCGAAAAAGACAAGAAATACACCAAAACCAAGGATTATCGATCGGAGCGCGCATCTGCGCCCAACGTACGCGTCATGCGCCAGAGCGCGTATTGACGCTCTTCACACTGTCGGTGCGGTCGGCGCCGTCGGCACCGACTGCACCGACCGCACCGATGCGAACTATGAAAGCAGCCTAAAAAGTGTCGAGCCCAGAGGTAACCTGACAAGGTAGGCGATGGAGGAAAGGAAGCTGTAGATAGTTTTGACGGACATTGTGCGGAAATCTCTCACGATGCTTGCGCGAGCCTTGGATGCGAATCATCAACGGAATTCAAATTCAGTATACTCTTATTCTACACCCCTTCACTCCCGTTATCTCCCATCACGAAGGTTCCTACTCCTGAAATTATTTGCCGAAAATGGAAGATTGTAGGCATAGGCCCAATCTGATTGATTGCGACTGCATTACAGGTTCTACTTTAATAAGGTCTCACAAAGTGACATGTGAGTAGGTGGCAGGGAGTACGATCAATTCTGGCATTAGGCTCATTCCAAAAACCTAACGATATCTCATCCCTAGGGTATCTTGTTGCGATCCCCCGCGCTCCCATGCTTCTTTCATAGTTTTCTCCAGAATTCTCGAAAACTCTCAGAACGGGCCCTTCACGAACCCGTTCAAATTCCGCAATTAGGACCACCTTTTGAACTCACTTGACCTTCATTACCCACCAGATAGCACCTCCTACCAAAAATATCAAGCACAACCCTCCTGCCTTGCTCGGCCAGGTTGACCCTGGAAGAAGGCGTCCTTTGCGGATATTATATCCGGCCCTAGGGTAGTGATGTCTAGCAGATTGGGTGTTTCTTTTTGTTTTGGCTTCGAGTGTTCGTCTTGAGTTCCACACTGTTTTCGCCGTTTATTGAACTACTCCTTTCAGGTCCTATAACTACATTTCGTAAATCTTTTCTTCCTAGGATTGCTGTAGTTTCTCAATTTGAGCCAAGCAATGCTCGTCGGATGGTGCCTTGTTTTGATGAGCCAGCTTTCAAAGCAACATGGGCAGTTACGCTAATTCATCCACAAGGAACCACGGCTCTATCCAATGGAAAGGAGATCAGTAGCGAGAAGTGAGCGAACTTACAACTTCAAAACCTTCCCCTTCCACAGATTTATAAAAGGAGTGCGAGATCATGCTTGAGGTGATTAGGGCAAGTCTATATAAATTTTCAATTTGTGCATGTACTAAGAGTACTGTAGCGAAGCTACCATCTCACGCACGTTAGTTCGCCGCTCTTTGCTTTCTATGGAATCCCGCACCTATCGCTATCACGCAATAGCCGCTTATTTTAGTCGCGCTAGATTGCGTATGACAAGCGGCGACTTTGCACTACTCACCGCAGTAGGGGAGCGGTCAACAGAATCGTACCGCCGCGTGCGGCCACTTGCACGAAATCGCAACGCAGCAATTCTCGGAGGTGCGCGAGATTTTCGAATTTGACGATTAGAGCAGTTGGTTGAGATTGAAGGATTGGGGTGGGTCTACCGCTCACGAAAACTCGTCCACTTTAGTTGCGAGATCGCGGCCACAACCAGGGATTCGGACGATTCTCTTGACATACACCCACCGCAGTAGCAAACAACACTACACAACTAGAAAAAGGCACCTTTATTCCTATTTGTTTGATGCCAGGTAAACCGTTCAGAGATTCAAACGGCCCCTGGATGGTGAGTAAATTTGCAACAACGCCGAAAATGTCGTCTTACCTTCTTGCCGTTGTTGTCGGCGAATTTAAGTCTGTCGAAGGCCATACCAACACGGGAGTGAGGGTGCGTTTTCTTATTATCAGCATTTCGCCCTGAGTTTGAATAACACGATTTGTTTTCAGTTCCGAATATGGTCACGTCCAGGAGCAATTCATAGGACATCGTACGCATTAGACATCGGAATGAAATGTTTGGACTTTTATGAAAGCCACTTTGGCATCAAATATCCGCTAGAGAAACAAGGTGAGGTACTTCATCATTTTGTGGAAGGCCATGCACACACTCACTTACATGCATGCGGTCGCAACCCGTGTAAAATAGGCTGTCGGAAGCTGCGGGGTTGTGGTTCACTAGGACAGAAGGAGGACATGACCGTGCCACCTAAGGCGAGCTTCGCGCATCTTATCAGCGATGGGAGCCACACCGAACCGCTTTCTGATGGCATCGTTGCGAATGTGGTCTAAACGCGTGACCCCGGCAGTCCAGCGCAGCATTTTGTCTCCATTACACTGAGACGAGCCTCAACCTCTTTAGTCACGGGCCAGCACTCTGCTCCGTAAATGGCGACTGGTCGGACGACGGTTCTGTAGATCTTAGATTTGAGACGCTCTGGTATTTCTTATCGCAGAGAACGCCAGTCATCGAGCGCCATTTGGACCAAGCTGCACTCACGCAGAATTTACTCCAGACGTCAGGCTGCCGTCAGACGAGTTTGCCGATCTGAGGTCCTTAAAAATCGTTATGCGTGGAACAGCACATTTGATCTTGATACGACCAAGCTCATTCGATTCGGTGGTCAAGTACTCGGTCTTTCTTGACGTTCAAGCCTGAGTCCGAACATAGCCAGGCGATCGGACCAAGCTTGCACTTGTTGCTCGAGTACGTTTTTGTCTTCGCAGGCGAGCATCACGTCATCAGCATAAAGAAGCGTCCATGGAGCCGGCTTCTGAAGATCTCGTGAAATGGCATCCATGACGACAACAAATAGGAGTGGGGAAGCGCAGAGCCTTGGTGTACCCCGACAGAGATGGGAAATTCCATCAGTACTTGCTACCATTGCCCTCGACTTGTTGGTTTGAGTGAAGTAGGCGCACCCACTCAATGAGCTGTTAAGGAACTCGCCGGCAGGGTCAACCCTACATTGTTACTAGTAACAACGGGGGGTCGTACTTGGTTGAGTTTGTAGGAGGGGGTCGTACCCGTGATTGAGTTTGTAGGAGGGGGTTGTCGTGGTTAGCCACGACCCTCTTATATAACATTCAGTAGTTAACTTCTCGTGTAGCCCAGAATCTGTAGAATTAGTCACCTTTTCTTACACTAGCATTTGGTGTTGCTTTTTGCGTAGACATCTGTTAGTACTGTGACATCTGGTAAGACTGTAACCGTATATAAACCACGTAATGTATCATAGTTTAGAAGAGTCAATAAATCTCTACCACTGAACCAACCGTAACAGGGGTAGTACCCGTGGTTGAGTTTGTAGGAGGGGGTCGTACCCGTGGTTGAGTTTGTAGGAGGGGAGGGGGTCGTACCCGTTTCAGTCGCTTGAAATCACATGTGAGTTTGAGGTGAAACTGAAGTTTTTATGGGTAGGTAGGCTGGGTGAGTTGAGGGGCGCAGGAGAAAAATTTGCCGTTTCAGCGCGCGTAAGTGGGCGGAGTTTGGTGAGTTGAGTGGTATCAGAATTAAATACTATAGAGACGATGATGGTGGTCGAGGTGTGGAAAAGGGGGTCGTACCAAATCCACCTTGGGGGAGGGGGTCGTAAAAAATTTTCAAAAGTAACAACGATAGGGTTGACCCTGCTCGCCCGTGAAGCTATAACTTCTCGAGAAATGCAACCGAAGTCCAGGAAGGCAAGATGCACAGCTTTTCTTTTCTCACGGTGTCTTTCCAGCATAAGACGATTGGCATGTGTCCATGGTGCTGCAGCCTGCCACAAAACCACACTGGCTTATGAAAAGCTGACTGGACGGTAGCTCGTGCAGTCATTGGGGCTGCGTTTCTTGTTCCATATCGGATTCGTCGTGCTCTGTAGCCAATTCTCGGGCACCTTCCTCTCTGACGATCTGGATTAAAAACTTGGTCAAGAATTCCTTTGACTTCCATAGGTTGGGTGCTCGTCAGCAGGACTTACATTACATACAGGGGGGGCCAAAAAAAAAAGACATTTTGCCTATGTCGGACTTCGGCTCTTTTTTCTTCGCAGAGATTGCTGTCGTTGACGGGAGTTCCTCAGCAGAGTATTCCCTAAGTGTCCCTCTATAAGTGAACGCAGGCCCTCCTTCACTGCCCTCACCGTCTTCAGAATATGACGTCATCTGTCACCGTCGTCAGGCTCAAGGAGGTCTACCGTAAGAGCTTCAGCCTGAAGCTCTTACGCAATTTCGTGAATCGATTTAACGATTTTTCGAAAGACTCCATTGAGCTCGACCAGTGCACGATGTTTCCAGGGCAAATTCTTCTGATGCCGTCCACGTAGGTGGCCACCATAAAGATTTTCTTGTAGAATGGAATGCGCTCTTTAATAATAAGTTGAGACCATTCGGTCTGAATTGAGCAAAATGTTCTTAAATCCATCTGGAAGTGGAGACAAAATGTCTTTTTTTTATTGGCCCCCCCTGTATATTATTGTGACTTACCAACTAGTGACCTCTTACCTATTATTAAGATATGGTGGCTGTATCTGATTTCGAGGCTGGTGCGATGGAAAACTGGGGGCTTATAACCTACAGGTGCGCTCTATTTTTACGCTTTCTTTGCCGAGTTAGTCGCGAATACCTTATTCAGAGAGGCTGCATTATTGTACAATGAAGCAATATATTCCTTTGCGGGTAAACTCTCAGTTTTAACAGCCATAGCACACGAGCTGGCACACCAGGTAAGCTACTTTCGTCACTGGCTGCTGCTTTTCGAATTCATAGTTGATAACGGTTGCTGGGGCGGTTGGTATGGGCCGGAATTTTTTTTTGTTAATTAAGATCTTGGCTCCGTTGCCACTTTCGTTGTGGATCAATGGGGAATACTGTAATATTAATAGAGATGCTCGAAGACAGTGATAGCAGTGGACCTATGGGACTTATGGCTTTAGGGTAGCGCTGCTCATAAAGGATGGAGTGATGAAGCATTTGAAGTTGGCCAACTTTTTTTTTTGGATGGGCCACGTCTAGTCCCCTTAAGGAGGACTCCTGGTACCAATCAATCCAGACCATGTGGGTATGAAAGGCCCACTTGGTGTGGACATTGTCCGACCTAGGATTTGATCCTTAAACCACAACCTCACTCCTGTGTGTGTGGTTGCGAGATCTAGTCCACCAATTACGTTCAGTGACGTCATCATGACACCATCGCTCTCCACCCTCGTGATCATCATATTAAAGTGACTAGATGCACAGTATAAAGGAATTCGAATTCCATTTTCAAGGCTTACTCTGACATCCGAATTCCCAGTTGTCTGTGTGGGGTGAAAAAAAAAAAGAGAATGCATCAATGCATCTTGGGGGCAAATTTCATCACTGTAAAGTGCATTTTGGGCGCGCGATTTAGCAAGCGTTGAATTTTTCGAATATGAAAGATCTCGCTCTTTTGGTTTTATAAAACGGTCTAGCGCGCGATCGAGAACTCTAAGTTGGGGGCCCAAGGTTCACAGGCGACGCAGCGCCAAGTCGATTTTGTGGCTACGGGGCACGAACGGTGCTGCATCCCGGTCGCAGAGCCTTCCCTCGAGAGAACTTGCACCCAGCCTTGCGCGGGCCCAGGACCTGGTTTCTTCTCTTGACAGCGCTCTGATCAAAACACTGTTACGGCTTCGAGCCACTCCACAAAATACCACTTTCCGACCTTAAGAACAGATATAGATCACGCATCCCACTCCGTGTTTCTCTGGTGCTTTGTCGACTTGTTAATCACTGCTCATGGGAAAGAAGTCAGTTACCGTCCTCTTGGTGATCGAGCATTTGCGATTAGACGCAGAGCTCAATAGGTTGTAGAGCCCTTCAGAGGTATGCACTCTCTCGCGATCCAGAAGAGAATTCACGTGGGATAGATGAGTGTGTTCAAAAGCAAGCGGCACCTCCAGTATATGATTTGTGCTCGAAGTCTGTGTATAGTGGGTGGGGATAGGTGGATTCACTCCTCTATTGAATCCCACAGAATGTGTTTGATTTAGAGTGCGCGGCTCGGAAATATAAAGTGCGCAGATAACTGCGCGGTTAGAGGCCTTAAAGTGGGCTGAATAGCGGGCTTCGTGAGAACATTTTATGGAACGATTGTTTATGCTCGTCTGCACCTACGTTGGCTCGACAGTGAAACCTAATAATATTGAATGACGAGCGCTACTTGCCTATCTTTATTTTTATGTGGTTCGGAAATCTATTGTTACAATTGAAGTTGGTGGAATGATCTGTGGTTGAACGAAGGCTTTGCAACATACATGGAATTTTATTGCGTTAGACAACATTACAAACGGCGTAATGAATCTGGTATTTTTGGAAATTTTCTGAAGATAATAATTGCCAAAAAAGTTTTTTTTTTCCTTTCAGAAAGACTACTTCCTGGTTTCAAAGCTTGAAAGAGCTCTACAGGCGGATTCCGTTGCCACGAGTCATCCGTTGTCGTTCAAGGTGGACAAACCAGTTGAAGTATCTGAAGCTTTCAGTCCTATATCCTATGCTAAAGGAGCGTCTTTACTTGCTATGGTTACTGCCTTGATGGGTAAGGAGAATTTCAACGAAGGAGTAAGGGTGAGTATTGCAGTTGGGTGGATAGGTTGCTTTTCAGGCTATTTTTGTTCCTAATAATAATTACAATCAAAAGCACACCTAAGGATGAATTTAGGTGGATCACATAGAAAAAACAACCATTAGGAGTGAGGTGCCTGTTCACAATGGCGAGGACGCATTTGGTTCCGCGCCAAATGTGCGCTGCAAAGACATCAGAAGCTTTCTTCGCCCGCAATTCTCGCTTCTAGCAGCTTCATCTATCGTCCCCTCCCCTCAGCGCAATTGGCGTACTATTCGCCCACCTCGCGTCTTCTCGCGTCTGAGCCAGGGTGAAAATCGTGTCGAGTACGTGGTCGCAGAAGTACGACCCCCCCCCCCCCGAAAATGAGATCCTGGCACGACCCCCTAAAACAGAGCAAATTAATTCAATTAATTAATCAAAATAAATCCTGCAAAATAAATCAAAAAAATCCTGCAAAATAATGTTATGGACGCCTCATCTTGTCATCTATGCACTGTCTTTCATCGCTGCACACTTTTGTGTATTTACTGAAATATCGACTCGAGGAAAGAGGCATTAACTTTGTGTGACCTCAAAGTCAGGTTCGTTCAGAAATGCACAGAAATCCTGAAGGCACGGGGTTGCGATTTAATCTTGATTCTGCTTGAGTATATCGAAACAGCCGAGTGTATCAATCAACGGCCGATTCAACGGCAGCTGCGGCGCGATTGTCACTGGGTCAGATTTGCTGAAATCCCGAAAAAAACCGTCGAAATCTACACCCTCGATGAAAAGGTTGCATTCCTCCATTTCACAACCTTTGAAGCAGCTTGAGGTAGGGTTAGATAGAGCTGGATTTCGCGTTTCCAAGAAGTATTGAAATTGCTCTGAAAGCCTTCCATGCAGAAAGATAGGGTCTCTCAAATTTCGTCGAGTAAATGTCGAGGAGGCGGAAATTTTCACGCGAGTTTTTGCCACTTCAAGAGCAATATATCTCTTATATTGTAAGATCCTGAAAAAGGGAAGATAGTTTTGGAAAGCGGAAGGTTTGCGCTTTCTGATGGTCTTCTTAGCTTTCTTCTACATTTCCTAGTTGAGAAGATATCTGCGTCGAGTATGTAATCGAGGACGGATCCGGCCACCCGAAAATCCGCTCCCTCCTTCACCATTGCAAGTGTGATTCGTTGGTTGGCAACACTCGGAATGTCTCTAGAACGAAATCTTTCAACGCAAGCAATAAGAATAGGGGCAATGGTATAAGCCATGCATCCGTCCTCCGCTCACAATTGCAGAATCGATTGCAAGGTGTTATATGGTGGGGTATATGATGGGGACCTTCGAACGAAACTGTATTGTAGTAGACATAGTGTGTTGTGCTATTCCTGTAACCCAAAAAACAACTTCATTTGCCCAGCGCTTTTTCTTCACGGTTGTCGTTTTTGCGACAGGGTCCCTAACAACAGTGTCATTCTCAGCGAGGTATTAAGGGAGAAGGAGCGAGCGATAGGCAGAGGAGGTGCCTTTGCAGCGCGTGCGCACATGTGGCAGTCTTCTTTGCGGGGATGCACTTTCATTCTTTGTACTGCCTTCAAATACGCCCTTCTCATGGTGAATGGTTGGAGAATCAAGCGTACTTTGTACGGTCGTATAACCTGCAAAGAAAATTTAATATCATGTTTTTTTCGGATGTTTTCATTTTCTGCTGCGCTATACCCTATTACCTATCTGCACCATGATACCACTTGCTGTTACTGACCCCCCAAGAGTACGACCCCCCATGGACCAGCCCAACAGGTACGACCCCCCTGTCGAGGATTTCCTCGACCGATATTCACCCTGGTCTGAGCTGCTAACCGTTCAGAAGAGAGCGTTAGCGTTGAAGAGCGCAGAATCGCATCATTGCGGAAAGAGGAGGGGTCTCATTTCTCGGTTCTCAGGCCATTTCTCTCGCTTCTTCTTTCGTGCATCTTTGACCATCTCTAACTTAATTTCCAACGGGCTGCATTTTCATCGTAACCGTTTGTAAAGGAATGGTCAGGATTGGGCTATCAATGAAACCCTCCCTATCAGTACTGTTCATGAGTTTATACACACAAATGGTTCACAGCCACCTAGTGCGAAAAGCGATTGCAATCGTCAGAGTATTAAAGGCAAAACTGGGGGTAAAATGAGTGCGGAAGAGCGTCAGTAACGAAGCTGGTGGTGGTGGAGGGTGAGTGGTCTGAAAAAGAAAAGAAAGTAGGAGAACCCCCTCCCCAAGTTAATCCCTTATAAGAATTTCTTCCACTTCGGCCACATTCCACGATTGGCACGCAACTGCGCAATCGCTTGCAAAGTGCACATGCGACGGGCGATTGGCCCCGCCCCCAATCAATGCAGTCGGCTGCGGTATCGATCGAGCAGAGGGCCTTCGGACGGCCTTCCACATTCTATAAATGGGCAACTTTCCTCGAAAGTTGCACATTTATAGAATGTGAATAGTCAAAGCAAAAGAAACCATAGAACCCTACCAATAAGGCATTTGTTGTATCTGATTTGGGAACTTGTAGAAGTTTCGAGTTCCGTAGAAACTGCACTCTCTGGCTAGAGAGAAGGCGAAGGAGAGCAAGGGCCACATTTATCAAGCATTTATCACGTCCACTTCAGTGCGGAAACTCCACCAATATCTTTCTTGATGGGAATAAGGGGCATAAATACCGACAAAAAAAGAAGGTTAAATAGCTCTGAATCTACAGTGCCTTTTATAATGCAACTTTTAGAGTTATCTCAAGAAATTTTCCTATAGTAATGCTCGGTCAGAAGATTTTTGGGACATTTTGAATACAGTTGATTCGCATGCAAAGGGGCCCAAAGGAGGACACTTGAATTTACAGAAGTTTGCCGATCACTGGATAAAGCAGGTGAGATCAGCAATGAGGAGTTGGATTCCATTGTAATAAAGTGCTGACCTTACGCATTCTTATCTTTGTTCCTGGTTTACGGGATGCAGTAAGTATCCCTTCAGGTTGAACAGTCTCATATCCTGTTGGTGTTACTCCGATTCCTTGGTTTTATTTGCCGCAGCATGCACGCTCATCCTGCCAACCCTAAGCCTAGGAGTACGTGAAAGGCAGTGAGCGCAGTGGCGAGCGGTTTTGGTGACGTCATTGAGAGTTATTGGTGAAAGAGCATAGAGAGGTGGTCTGAAGCACACCTCCAGCGCCTTGGGGGTAGGAACGATTGCAGAAAGAGAGAATCACGGAGCCGGGTGTTTTTTGTCTTCTCAGTACTCCACTGTGTACGTACTTGTATGCCATGCCTCTCGCTTCCCCCAAAATCCTTGAGCTAGAAAAAGCTGGTCATGCTGATTTCCTGCTCGAGACACTTGTAGATGGAATACTCTGAAATATTGCTTCCGCTGAACGTGAAGGGACATCAGGAACCCGTCTGATGTTATGGAAGTCTTACTCTATCTTTCTACTTTCTCTTGCCGCGGGTGGTAGCCCCTTATTGCCACCCATTTATAGGTCGGCCTTCGTGAAAGCTCCGTCATCATTTGATCATCTGGAGGCGGAAGCTTTCATGAAGGCCACCGTCACCACTGGTAAGGCCTTGGCCTCTATAGAACGCGCTTTTCTGCAAAAGCGATCATGCAGCTTCCTTACAAGGAAGGTCTTTCAGGACGTGGTGCGCTTTTTCAAAACGGTTTTTTGCATGATATAGGGGCACATGCATGGAACACAAAACATGTTCATTTTTCCTGAACGGCCCTTCTGAATACCAAAAAGGGGTTATGAAAGTGGTCCGTGGTTCGAATCCTCGCAGTGACAATTTTTTGCATTTTTGTTGGCGTTTCAAATTTTGCAAAAAAAGAGCGTCAGCGTGAAGAACTTATGTCATTTTTATAGTTAGGACTACCACCAAACCGTTTTACTTAGACTCCGAACTAAAAAACTGGTGGAGAAAGTTGTGACACCAAAACGGCGCCGTTGTAGTGCCCCCTTGGCGTCAGATGACGCTTACGCCGCTTATGCCTCTTTTAAACCAATAGCAATTTATTTCGTACATTCTCAGGACTCGAAATAACCCCGACTACCTAAGCAGTTTACGGAGGTGAAATTAAATTTCGAGCCCCGAACGTTCCGAACGGATTGGGGCCTGGGGGTGGGATAGATCACCCGCCCGTCTTGAGTGCTTCAACGGTAGGATTTTGAGAGGGCCATTTCTCGTCATCCTTCCCATGGAATGGGAAATCCTGTCCCGTAATTAGACAATGGCAGAAACCAACATGGTGATGGCCTAGAAGACACGCACAATAACTAGGTCGCTAGGTTCTCCTCCTTGTCAAACAGTGGCAGGTTGAGTTCCCGGCCACGCTGCTGGCTGGGCCTACTGCGATAGCTGATCGGCTGGAAAAACGCAAGCGTTAGTGTGAAACTTGCTCTGTGGGGTAGAACCTCGGTTTCCGTGGTAATCTCTAGGACGGACCCCTCCCCTTTTCCACGCCTAGCCCTTCTCCAAGTCGTTCGGGGACACAGGATGGGTTGTACCTATGTATGGGCAGGGCCATGTTTCTCTAGAGTCATGAGTTATGCTGTGGTATGTGTATTTGCGATAAAAGTTCTCTTTGAACGCGTTCTTATCGTTAGAGTAATTTTTGCATGATTCCTGTGACACCTCCGTCCATAAAGCGTCTCGCTCACCACCAGGGCAATCCCTCAGCTAGCCTTACAGATTCATAAAAAAATTTTAACTGTATTTCGAGTATTTCAGATGGGATTCCCACTCGTGACCGTGAAAGTTAAGAATTCCTCTACATTCGAAGTTACTCAATCTCGATATAAGAGAGATCCAAATGCGAAGGAGGTTATGAAATATCGACATCCTAAACATGGGTGAGTGGTTTCGCCGTATTTATTTCCACACTTCCAGTACTATACTCTCAGGTGTTTAGGTTCAAATGGTACATTCCAATATGGTATCAAATGAACAAAGATCCAGTCAAGTTCACTTGGCTGACCACAAGTAATTTTTATAAATTTTTACAAGAAATACTCTGTGATGAAGAGATGCTGATAAAAAAGAAGACATGAAGCAAATTGGTCTCAATGCAACATAGTGGTTACTGTAAACTGCTTTTGCCAGAGCAGTTTACCATTTCATTAGATGGCATGAAGTGCCGATCTTAATATGAACAAGTCTACAAGTCGTCGTCAAACTTAAAGGAGATTTTACGATGGGAAGGCAGCTCATTCGGGAATTAAGTCAGAGATGGTCAGTGATACACGAAAGAAGAAAGAACCAAGAAAACGGCCCTAGAACCCGAGAAATGGGACCTTTCCTTGTCCGCATTGATGCGACTCTCATTGGTGCCACCCTCTTCAAAGCTAGCGCTGTCTCTATTAAACGGCGGAGGCACAGAACGAGAACACACGAGAGTGGGGCGTACCGCGTCGTTTGCCCCTCGAGGAGGGCCAATCCTCTTTGGTGGGCAGAACCATGCTACCATGAAAACGCAGATAGGTCTATCCACCGGCTCGGAATGGGACGACAGAGGCGCTAGGGCTTTTCCAAAAACTGCTTCGACCGCTGCCATTTTTCCTCATTCACAAAATGCGGAGGGGTGCGTAGCGTTTCTCCTCCTGGGGTCAGGTCACCTAAAATTGAGACGCCGTTCATTCGCTCGGAGCAAGCTTAGGACTAAGCCTAGGCCCAATCATAGGCTTAGGCATAAGCCAATGTGTAAGCATAAGCCTTAACCTAAGTCTAAACCCAAACTTAACCTTAAGCTTCAATGATCGCGCAACTGTGGTGACCTGACCCCAGGAGGAGAAACGCACGTCTCCCCGTTCGAGCCGTCGTACTTTCTGAGCTCTCTCACCTATCCTCTCTTCCCCGTGCGCTCAGTGAGTGCTCAGCACAGCCGAATTACGGAGTGAGCAAGCCTTCAATTTTAGCGTCTTCCCTGGCCTCTTTTCATAATTTCTTCGCTACCGGTCTACCTTTGTTCAATTTCGGGTGCAAGAATCACACCACTTTTCCTGAGGTGCACTTTGATGAAGATACATGTTATGTTTATTTTTGAGGTAACTCCTGAGGTCGGATAGCGGCCCCAAATCATTGCCGTGAACCATTCCCAAGGCTCACGAGAGCTTCTGCTAAGGGCGATTGCATTAAATTGGGGATACTTCAATTTCAGCTGTCGAAACAATCCATGAGGCAATTGTTTCATCTTTTTCTGCTCTCAGAAAAGCATTGATCCATAATGGACTTCCTACTTTTGGAATAGGTATAGATGAGGATCAGTATGAGCCAAGTGTCGAGGAAATTTCGGCCTACGGCTCGCAAAAAGAGATCGTTGCGAGTCGCGCACATGAAAAGGGTTTTCGTCGCACAGATGCCTATGGGAATTTTGCTGTAAAATATTACATGAATTTTCTTCCATCACTGGGAGCAGCCCCTTGTCCACTGCCCTCACCACCCTCAGAATATAACGATACGACCATTTCATGCTTCTTCGTGGAATTTTGTCCAGTTCCAATTTTGTCCCCGATACCCGCCAGAAACGACTTCCTCTCCAGCACAACACCCTCGACTTCTACGACCACCTCCCCCTCCAAAAGTCCCCTGAACTTGGCTTTTGCGAACGTCAAGGGTCGGACAGTATGATCATATTCGAGGTAGCTGATCTCGGATAAATTTCAAAAACCAACCATGAAGTGGGTAAATTACAGGATATCATTAAGTAAATGGATCAATTCACTTCCTCCCCGTCCCCCCCATTCACCTCCCAGGATTGGTGGACTGGTCCTAGAATTAAATGCTATTTAAAAAAAGCCCATGAACGAGGATGAGGCCGGTGGAGGGGACCATATCAGTGACCCCCTAAGCTATGGTGACGCTAGGTCGATTCTCTGAAGGGGTCATAAACTTTCAAAAAAGAGCTAACCCTAGATTCAGTGCTGCGTCGATGCGGCAATATGTCGCCGCCGTGCATATTTCCCCATATAGCAATTGTCGTGCCATGAAACACATCAACAATTAGAAACCAGTGGGACAGTAACTTGAAAATGTATGTGAGAAGGAATAATGTAAAAATGATTTCGTGTTTCAGATAACGCCTGCTTAAATATTTCTGCGCGATACAGCAAACGACAACCGATTGGGTGAAATGACAGAAAGCATGGTATTCTAAGAACAGAAAAATTATGACGAATGCCGGCTGGGCAAAAATCGTCAAGCAGTTCAAGGAGGATCACAAGGTGATCCGCTTGAATGTAAATATTGCTAGGTGTGTTGTTCAATACAATCGATATTCTAGATATACAGTTCCCGTACAAGAAACGCAATCATAAGTGATGCTTTTGCTGCTGCCGCCATCAATCGTGTCAACTACACTACAGTGTTTGATCTCCTTCAGTACTTGGACCGAGAGAAGGTGCGCCAATTTGAAACTGCATAATTAAAATGGGTGCAATGTGGCTCGAGGGGGGTCAGTCGCCGCACGCGATCTCTGCGTTTTTCTGTGTAGGTTTTCTGTCATTTATTTTCGCATAAATGGACTAAACCTGACAGGGGAGGAGCGAACTTCTGGATCATAGCAATTTTCATTCTTCACTAATACTTGCCCCGACGCTTATCTAAGCTTAGCACTACAGGGCGCGGACGACCAGAGATCGCGCGCGGCGACTGGCCCCCTCGAGCCACATTGCCCCTAAATGTTGGTAGTATTCACCACTTTCTGAGGTTGGGCTAGCTTTTTCTTGCAATTCGTCTTCGTTATAAACTTGACAACGAATTTATCAACCGGGGTAGTTGGACCCGTAGAGCACCTACATGACATCCGTTTGACGAGAAAATGCCTGACGCTCACGCTGAAGGCATCGGCGCCAAAGCATCATGGAGCGCCAAATTTGCTGGAAAGGTGTCTTAGGAGGTATTTCAACTCAGAGTGCACTAATGTCGCATTTTTCCTCGCGTAATTGCTTCTATTTAACCTTTTTACACACTAAAGAAAGCCATCACACTAACTCAAGTAGGATGTTGCCTTTATACAGCCACAAACACGCTTTAGGATTGCGTTCTGGGAAATGTCTTTGCTCTCAAGCTTCCACAGACGGCATAACTCTCTTTTTCCACAAACAACGTAGCGATCGCCTAGTTATCACCACCATTTTGCGCGCAATCTTAAAGGCACATTTTGTGATTGAATAGGTGTGGGTTATTGGGCCAAAGTGGCGCAAAATGGGTAGAAAATTGCTAAGAATTGTTAAAGGCGAACTTTTGATAGAAGGGCAGCTCACTAGAAATCAAGGTAAAGGTAGTGAAGGATGGAGAAGAAGTGAGGAAAAATGGCCTAGAACTCGATAAGTTTGGTCTCTTTGCGCTCACTGGTTTGCGCATCAGGCGTGTCTCATCTCTCCTAACTTTATCAATGCTAATACTCTCTCTACTAGAGCGGCTAGAATCGGACGATGAGAGGGTGTGCGGGCAGTGGCGCAGGTATGGCCCTATAGGCACTGCAGTTACACTCTTCGCTGCGAACCTGCATCGTTCCGCATCCTACGGAGCCTACCTGCCTTTATACCGGGTAGACTCCTCCTTCTTCGAGCTCAGACCTTATCGTGAAATCCTGCTTTGGAATCACATCGAATGCTGATCGTATGTGGGATGCGTCGCCCTTACGGGAGCTTTAATAGAAGTTTCAAAATTGCTAGCAGCTTTTTTTCTCATTATTGGACCAGTTACCCGACTCTGTACATTTTCGAGCACAATACCCTTAACTTTTTGATCGCGAAATGTGCCTTTGAGTGACGAAATACGACATTCAGGATTATATTCCTTGGAATGCAGCACTCAAAGGATTTCATCAAGTAGGACTCTACTTCCTTGAGGACGACGATGCGGTGGTGTACAAGGTAAATGAGTCGAGCAATTTGTACAATCACTTGATTCGCTCATGTAACGGTGTTAATTGTAGCGTTATTTGCGAAAAGTTCTGAAACCCGTATATGAGGAACGCTTTTTCGAGAATGTAAAGGAACACCACAAAGACGACAAGTTCTTCCTTGAAAGGTGATTAATTAGGCAAATTTTGTTTCATTATAGCATTGTAGCTACTCGATCAGAACTCACTACCAAAACCACTGAACGGGTTACCTAGGTAGCGATAAATTGCCCTTTTTATCTCCTACGGATTATGTCAAAAAGTACGGGATTTGAAAACAGAGTTGAATTAGGTATGCATTAAAGGACGAATTCACGATGAAAAAGCAACCCATTTCAAATTAACCTAGGGATGGTGAGTGGTACACGAAAGAAGGAAGAACCATGAGAAACGGCCCAGAACCCGAGAAATGGTACCCCTTCCTTGCCCGTTGATTCGAGCATTGATGCGACTCTCATCGCTGTGCCCTCTTCAACACTACGCTCTCTCAGCTATCTAATCACTCGCCACCTATTGAACTACGGCGAGTGATCAGACGATCGGTGGGCGGAGATCGCCGAACTCGCCAACTTTGAGCCATGCTAGATCTCAGAGGTCAAATCTTTCGATGCCGATTGCGTGTCTGTCCGCACCCTCAAGAGATTCACCGCTCTCCCCACTAGGCGATTTCTCCCTTCTTCGACCTTCGTTCTTTCCGTGCAATCCTCCTTTAAAGGTAAATGTCCGCTTTACTGGATCTCTCGCAAAAATTCAGTTAGTCATTCCTAAATGTTTTCAGGTAGGCTACGAAGAGAGCACATCAGGCCGATGTCAGATTTCACAAATCGAGCGATTCGCTAGCGTCCGCGGTCCGTTGCGGTAGCAGCCAATAGCTAATCGCTAACGCGACTCAACCGCAACCTAACGAATTGCTCCGATTACGTATCTGACCTTAAGTACTAATTACCCGCCTGTTTCGAACCCTGACCTAAACTTCAGTTGCCTTCCTTTTAATGAAAATTGTAATTGTAATGTTATTTGCACACTTGAAGCCGTGCTAAAACAACGAACCAAAAACCCTACTAGTACAAAACCAAATAAACAAGTTCCTAGAACATCTATAATCACACCTCCAGAACCTTTCCACATAACAAAGAAACAATAAGAAAAAAACAAAGAGCATAACAAATATCACTGGGATGTAAGATACATTCCTAAGATTTTCTCGAATGATTTTAGTTTGTCCAATACCTAATCTATGCAGCCAAGTTATTGGGCTTAAACCGAATGACCATAAAAAATCTTAAGAGCGTTACCAAATAAAGTTCCCTCCTTCTTAGCGATAAGGTTTAAAATTAAGAGTAGCATTCCGAGTTACTCCAGAAGGGATCGTCAATAATTGAAACGCGATACTTTTGGTCGATTGAATGTACACGGCCATATCCATTAGGTCGACATATTGTTATACCCTCTTGATGATGTAACAAGCCCTTAAATTTCAAACTCTTCAACAAATTGCATAAGAGCTGTTGCTTGAGCTATCCTCGAAAAGTGTTCGTCGAAGCTCGGATCGCTACGGATGAGGAAACCAGGTCTCCAATTTCAATTCACGACCTCTGACTGTACATCACCGATTGAATATGAGGGATCAACAACAACTTTACCTATATGTTATACAACACAAAGAGGCACCAAAATTTATTTCAAAAGAGTCCCAAAAGTTCGCAAAATATTCAAAAAACTCCAAAATTCCAAAAAACACGAAAAAGTTTCAAAAGAACTCCTTTGAAATCTTCTGCTATATTTCGGTGTTTAACACCTTCTTCAGGCCTGAAATACATTGATTTAATCACTGGTAAAAACAATATGATTGTTTCCCGAACCCATATATGTACCTACATGTGTATGCCTCAGCCAAGGATTTAGCTGCCCTTACGGGAGCCGCGCCGTTGGAGTGGAATTAAGTGACCTACCGCTCACCCTCTGCTTAAATAGTAGCGGACGGACTGTGACGGTCATTGCATGTGATATTGAAAAACCATATGCCATTGGGCACGTAGTTAATTTAATAGTTGTAGAGCGTCACGTAGTTCGTCCTTACTATTTATTTCGGGTGATAGTTTTCTTATTTCTAATGCCTCCAGTAGCCTCCTTTCCACCGGGTTTCCTATGGCTCAATGGTCAACGAAGGCGGTTCCCCAAATGTGTGCTTTGTGGTGCGGTGCTTGGAGAAGCTGCTGTTTGGATACGAGGCTGGGTTTTGTAATGCCCTTCTGTGTTCATCCAAACGCTTGTAAAGAGGCCTTTTTTTCCCCAACGTACTTTTGTCCGCATCCTTGGCATTCTATCAAATATACGGTACCCCTCAATTGGCAAATTTTATTGTCGTTGCAGTATGCACAATTCCTAAATGAAACCCTATAAAACAGTTATTCACATAACTTTACCTATATGTGAAACCTTGGTTTTTCCTGGGAAATGGGCAGGTTGAGGATAAGGAAGAGGCCATGCGTTACACGCTTTGATTTATGAACTTCTGCTGAGCCACAAACTGGTAATCTTGTATTTCGTTTTTGTTTCTCTACATTGATTAGATCTCTTTGCTGAGGCAACTATACCTGGGAAAACCTCTTAAGAGGATAAAACCAGCTTGCGCCCTCTCATTAGGCCAGCCTTGCAGAGCAACCGGCTCTGCAATGCCCCCCTAGTTCTTCCTGGTACATGGTCCATAAGGCTCTTTCCTAACAACGGGAAACAAGGGAAATTGTCCAAACGATTCCTGTCAGAACTAACCAGTTCAGGAAAAGACGCGACACAAGTGCATCGCAACCATATTTCTCATCTTCTTTATAAGCGATATAATATGCGTGCTGCGAGACGTTACTTCACTTACTGCATTACACATGGTAGCGCCAAGGCTTGGATCGATCAGGAAGAAAAGATGGCACCATCAGGGGTACGTTTATACTTTATGATGAGATTCGCGTGAGCAGCCACCAGGAACTTGGGGATGCCCTCGCACCAGCACTGAAACCAGCCTAGGTCTGATGCGATCAGCGGCGAGTGCTGGCGAAGAAAAAAGCGTTTTTGCTTCACGACAACCGAGACGGGTGCGGGACTTTTGGTGCGTCCGGGGTTGCACGCGGCGAATCGCGCGGCGGGCTGCGCGCGCGATCCGGACGAGGCAAGTCTTCGCGGGCTTCTGCGGTGGAATCCAACACGTCAGAACGTGTGCAGATCGCGGATAGAATCCACAAGGTTCTGCGATTCGAATTACATTCCAACGCGTGGATATTCAAAGGCAGCGACAGGAAGAGAAGAAAAGAATAGCGAAAGGCTGTTATAGCAATCAGAGCGCTAGATTGCTTGTTGTTAAGGGGGGATAAATTCCATGAGCGGAGAGATTCAACCAATCAATGTGTTTGGTTGAACAGAGCCTGAGGAGAAAGTTCTTGTGAGATGTGAGCAATTTGTGTTCTCCCGAGCGTATTTCCCTCTCATGAGCTTATTCTAGTGTCACCTTCCATTGCCCTGTTTTGAAAATTCTCCCCAAGGAAGCGCCGCGATTAGCAAAGATATAGAGTTGAAATGAATAACACTTCATCGCTGCATTTCACCGATATCCGCGAGTGGGAACTTTTCTTTCAGAGCAGAACCCTGCGGATTCCTATTCGCGATCTGCACACGTTCTTCACTACAGGAGCCCGCGAAGACCTGCCTCGCCGATCGCCGCCCAGCCGCCGCGATTCGCCGCGTGCAACCCCGAACGCACCAAAAGTCCGTCGCCCACGGAGACCATGTTTCAAAAACAGCCCAACTCTATATTCTGAATCTCAATTGAGAAGTGCTACTACATAGATCCAATTCCCTCCGACTGCCATCTACTTTGTAGTCATCTTGCAAACAAAAGTGCAAGTCGGGTAAGATTTTAATAATCGACTTCACTGTCATTTCAAGCTCGAAACTACCGATTTTTGGGCACACGGCATCGACCGTTTGATAAATTGTTAACAACAACTAGGGTAAGTAGTAGTGACGATGAGTGCATATATTGGTTAACAAAACGGCCTCTTTGATCAAATTTGACTCAAGAGATGCTTAAAAGTTAAACGAGTTTCTAGGCATCCTTGATCACCACCCACATGGTGGTTGGTTGCTCAGCCTTCAAAAGCGAGCGTTCATGAGTTCGTACTGTTGAATTTTGCGTCCGCCCAGTATCTCGTATTTTTTTTCTTCCGCTCGCATTCGCTCGAAACTAGATAGGAGTCATGTCCTAAGGCCGATGTCATAGTTTGCGAATCGAGCGATTCGCTAGCGAATCGCTCGATTCGCAAACTATGACATCGGCCTAAAGCTTCGCGATGATTTCAGCAGTTTGCAAATGGCCATACTCGGAGCATATTGTGAAGCGGAGGCTGAAGACTGCATCGCTAAATATGTGGAGATGTTTGAAAAGGAAATCCTTCCAAAGTGTGGAACTGGCTCAAGAGCAAGTTTTTGTGTTAAGTAAGTCTTTTTATCCTATCAAACACTGTTCCACAGAACTTCATCTCGGTAGTATAGAAGTTTGGAGCGTGTCCCAAAAATCGACGCAACCCTATTGTGGAAATCATCATACTGAGGAAGCGGCAACATAGCTCTCCCAACGCTAGTCCTACCACAATTTCTGTATTGAGTGTGCCGAAGGCAAAGCATTGCTATAAGCATAATAGGAGCATCGACTGTTCGAGCAGTCGCTCCTGAAAGCCTTGGACATACTTTACCACACCGACCTACACAACAGGGTAAGTGACTTAGTAGGGAATCTTCGTTTATTTCTCAACGCAGAAAGCGGTCACTTCAAAGGGCAATATTGCTTTCTGTTTGATAATCTTCCACCAACATGATTGTAATTTTAATTTGGGACTTCTCGACCACATTGCTTTTTTATTACCGTTTTACTTTGTTACCGTAATTTTTGCCCACCCTGTATATTGTGGTAGTGTTGTATATAATTGATAGATGTAATTAGTGACAACTGATAGAATACAACTGCAACTATCTAATCATTTCATTGGCAGAAAACATTACATTTTGTGGAGGCCGTCGTCACTTGTGGTGTATGGTCTGCACCTCGACGCTTTTCGTTTTTCTGAAACAGGATACATTGATCAAGCTCCGCTCATTACTGAGAATGCGTCAGGGACATTTCTACTCCCAGCTTTCTTTTCCTACCCCCGTTTTATCGTTATTTATTTCGGGCGTGAGCTCTGACATGTCGTATAGTTCTTTTTTTGCAGAATTGCCCCTCCTCATAGAGCTAACGCCTACTGTTATGGTGTTATGAAACTCGGAGATAAGGCCTACCACAAGGTACATGAATTAATAAATAGTAAGAAACACAAAGTTGTATAACCAAGTGAACGGAAATCTAACTATTATTGATTTCTTGTTTTGTTTTATTAACAATTTCATATTTTCCGGTAATGGAATTGTATCAAGCGGAAACTGTTAAAATTGAAGAACAAAGACTTCTCGAAGCTCTTGCTTGCCATAGAAATGTCACTGTTCTGAAAAGGTATTTTATGAAGTTGTGAAAATGTAACTATTCGCACCGACCAACGCGTAAGATGTCCACAAAATGAATTTCTATTGAATTCAACGAGTTTGACTTTGACTGAACTCTTAAAAAAAATCCTGGCGCGCGCTAAGATGCAGTTAGAGGCAGTGATTAGGTACATTGGCTGGAGGGAAGTGTGCTTTGATTTCGGCGTTGAACGTCATGGTGAACTAGATCCCTCAGCGAGCTGGTGGTATGCTAGGGAGCGCTGTTCAAAGCAACAACCCAGATAAGGTTGTGTCGAACAATCTATTCATGGATAGGATTGAGTAGGCCGCTAGTGTCACAGCTGTGCCGTTGTCGCGGCTCGAAAGTGCGCGACAATGGCGCTAGGGTTTACAAAGTGAGCTAATGACGGCTAATGTGAGCTAGTGGACGAGATACCTCGCCAAACCTCATGACACACAGCGTGGATCACGAAGTAGGTTATTGTCGGATGCGCCTGAGATAGAGGAGCCATGAAGCAACAAAGTTCAGACAACTCGTCCGTAACGCCCCCTCCCTTATTTCAGAGGAAAAAGAGGTAGTCCTCTTCTAAGGGTTCCATCGACGGGTTGCTTTGCTTCTGTTTTCACTTTCAGTCACTCGGCACCCACAATTTCAGACTACTTCAAAGCAACATCTTCAGATCATTTGTTGGGGTAACAGGGCCGATAATGAAAATGTGGATGTCCAACTAGCTGAAAATGCAAAAAAGTAAAGCAAACCGCCGATGAAGTAATCGAGCGTAATAACTTTTTCTTTCCTGAAAATATGTCCAGGTACGCGTCGGAACGAGTGTCTTAGTGCTTGCCTTACGGGCTCCACTAGCCCGCCGCGTACGTTTGAATTAGCTAGCCGCTTTCGCCCATAGTAATCCCAATGTGCATACTTAATGGAGGTATGCCGCGGTTTAGCCGCTTATCCCTCAGATCAATTATTGACTTACATTTACACCATCATTGCCTTTATTTGCTGAGACCTCTTGTTGCGCCTTTCGAGGCGACACTGCAATCACTTTATTACTAGCGTACTACTCATATTCCTACCCACAAATACATTGTTCTCACACTGTTCTGGGTTGTTGCCTTCTAAATCGATACTTTCCACGACACGTTCAAAGATGTCATCAAACCGCACGCTCTGCCTCGGGATTACTAGTCTTGAGCCAAGCCCAGATTAGCCGATTGTGAGAGAACACGCGAAGGTCGTACTACCTGATCACTCAGTCTTACATAAATTCTTCAGGTTCGCCATGACGTGTTATATGAATGTATAACCACTCTATGCGTCTGAACTACGCTGATTTTCGATAATCTGCATTCCGAACTCTGTAAAAAGGCTCTCCAACGGCGATTTATGAAGTGCGATAATTTAGCCTCAGTGGTGATGGTCCAGGAAGGGAGGTAAAAGCTCGTAGGATCGGTTCCTTTGCAAGTTTGTTGCTTTGCTTTTGTCCGCAACACTTCTAGATACAAAAGCAAAGCAATCAATTTGCAAAGGAACCGATCCTACGAGCGTTTACCTGCACAGACCGACATCCACAACTGAAGCTATTTTACGCTTCAAAATACTGTATCAGAGACGATTTAGCATGTATTCACGCATTGAGTCAAGATTCGGAAATCAGCAGTGTCAGTAATGCATGCTAGAGGCGTATAACTTCTGTAGGTCCCTACCTACCTAGATCACTCCAGCTTCGCCGCAAAAGTTGCGCGGTTAGGGCGCTAATCCTTACGGGCCTGCAACCATCGACCCCCGTTGCAACGCTTCCCACCCACCTCGATATCGGCGTGCTCTCTCGAACGGCGTGATCTCTCGCGTGTTTTGTCTTCTTTGACCGCCCTGCCTCGCCATCGTTCCACATCCGACCTTTTTGAAGGTTAAGGCCTTAATTTCAGCGATCCCAAAGATTCTCTAGCTTTCCTTTCCACTTTCAGGCCGTCCCGCAGCTCAGTCATCACTACGAAGCGCTCTTATCACCAGTTTTATACCGGGCTTGCCTTTGATTCCTAATTTCAACCGTGCGGAGGCCTTAGCCAATTTTCGACTTCGGGTGGCACTCAAGCTCACGATTGTGCTTCATGGGCTATGAGCTTATCCAATACACATTCAAGTCTTTCAGTGGACGTTTCTAGGTTTACGTTATAGGCCGTCTACCGCTGTTCGAGATCCAAACGGGCCCAACTTTCGCGCTTATTTCGGTCCCCTTGGACTAACTGGGGAAGTCATTCCACTCAGCTAATTGTGCTAGTGCGCTTCTAACAATGAGGTAATTTTCAGGCATAGAAGCAATTATTTTCATTTCTTTGATATGGAGTTGAGAATTTCGATTACTAAACTTTCTAGCATTCTGGACATGGCGTTGGATCACAAGACGTTCCGTCTGCAGGATGTACCGCAAGCGTTTTGGGCAGTTGCATCAAATCGTTTCGGACATGAACTTGTACTCAACTACTTTTTAGAGAATTGGGATCGGATCTATAAAAGGTGAATCAATTCAAAGAAAAAAATCAGTTCCGACTTCGATAGTTTTCCTATGTTAACTAAAATCAGTAGGAAGACACTAGCTAATTTTTTTTTCGAATTTTCGTGCTAACTTAGTTGGGGGGGGGCCACGCGGCGGCGCGGCAGTCTGCTCACCTGGGCTCTCTCGAGCGAGACAGTGTAAACTCGAACATTCCAGCTTTTCACGCATGTCAAGTGACTGCCCCCCCCACCCCCTAGACTGCCTACACTCCCCCCTTCGCCCCCCTGAATAAACATTTCATACGAGTGTG
>MU869996.1:0-34552 GCA_036418205.1 Ostertagia ostertagi | reverse complement strand
CGACATGATGCATACCTTAAAGGACGAATTCACGATGAAAAAGCAACCCATTTCAAATTAACCTAGGGATGGTGAGTGGTACACGAAAGAAGGAAGAACCATGAGAAACGGCCCAGAACCCGAGAAATGGTACCCCTTCCTTGCCCGTTGATTTCGAGCATTGATGCGACTATCATCGCTGTGCCCTCTTCAACGCTACGCTCTCTCACCTATCTAATCACTCACCACGTATAGACCTGCGGCGAGTGATCAGATGATCGGTGGGCGGAGATCGCCGACCCGCCAGCTTTGAGGCATGATAGGTCGCCGAGGTCAAATTTTTCCATGCGAATTGCGCGTCAGTTCGCACCCTCAGGAGGTCCGTGGGTCCCTCAACTAGGTCAGTTTCCCTTTCTTCGACCTTCATTCTAATCGTGAATTCCTCCTTTAAGAATTCTTTGCGGAAACACTCCTCTGGACTTTACTTTTCTTGTTGCATCGAAATAGCTTGACCATAACGCACGGACAGCTGCGCTACAACGAGCGCACGAACTATTATACTTTTGATTTGGAAAGTCTCTTAGCATTAATATACCCATATATACTCTCAGCAATGTGGAATAACATATCTTCCCAGGACCTGGACGACTGGATTTTTGACAAACCTACAATAAATTTTACATACATTTTGTCTTAATTTACATAAGTTTACTATTTGATGGGTGGCTTACCCATGGTTCGCACGTCCCGAGACCCCTTCCCCTAAATATAGCCACATCCTTGCTCGGGGTTGTTGTTTCGCATTTTTCGATAATGTCACCTACAGCTTCCATTCATTCTTTGCACCCTAGTTTTAGAGCGGAAAGGCGGGCTACGAACTTGTCGTCAACGGAAATCTCTTTTTCGGATGATGAGACTCCGACACCTACTTTAGCCCCGTCTTACCCCTGCTGTTCACATAAGCCTACATAAACCCTACCCTGGGTGGCGTAAAATACACTGGCCGTCCGTTATGGGTTAAAGAATAGATATTAACCTCTAATGACAAAAAGCTTCATCAATACTTGCCCTTACATTAAAAGGCTTTACACGCCAGAATTTCTGCCTCCGTAGATACGCCCGCCACTCGTCTTTCTTGAGTTGCAAGGCACTTAGAAGGCTGCTTCATTATTTACACTTAGTCGCAATATAAAATACCCAATGAACACTCAATCCCCTGATTTTTGGCCTGGCTGAGGCATCCTAAATCCCAACTTAGATTACCGACTCGCCCCGAACTATTCCACCAACAATAATGTCACCACCGTGACCTGCGAGATTATCCAAAGATAGAATCATTGAATAAGCCCATCACTATCTCTCCTATGCAACATTTTACCACCTATTGCAACGATACGCGGCATCATCTAGACATAGCAAGATAGGACAGAACTAGGGGGAAAACTGAAAATTCCCTCATACACCATGAGTTCCCCCCCCACATTAGGCTAGGCTTACAATTAGTCTCGATTTCAGCAAGAAGAATACGTCTTACGCGGTCTTGAATATATACTGCCAACGCCCCCGATCTTGCGATAGCGCCTTGTTTCCCTCATGTTGACCATGAAAAAACCATCGCTTATCGTTTTGGCCAATCTCCGCCTCCTCTATTTTTGTGTGACAACGGACCACACAACCGTTTTCAAATTTCGCCCATTATTTTAACGACGACATAAAACAAATAAAAGTGCACTAAATAGATATATTTGCAGTCCCAAACCGAGGTGGTAACTGATGTACTTTAGGAATTTCCAGTAAAAGTAACATTGTAATACAACTTAATCTTTATTTCCTCCTTCGGATACATACAAAAGATGAGATTGCATGAGCACCGAAGTCTTGTACACAGATAAGGACAATTACTCCAGATGTAAGCCAATAAGTTATCGAATTCTACTCAATAATCGAATTTCAATTGGGAATTCATACAAGCTCGGAAAGCAAAACAACCGTTTTCCGAGCTTTAAATTAAAAGAGAGATGTGTTGCTGTGAAAGAACTGCATGAAGAAAGTAGTTCATGTTTCGTGGGTTGATTGATGTGAGAAAGCGATGGCAAAATGAAAAAGTGAAGTTAAAAATCGCAGAGCATGGAAAGTGACAGACAGAGTAATAGGAAAACGTTTAATGATAGCATGATCAGGGAAAGAAAAGGATAAATGATGGCAGAATCGTCGAGAACATCGATTAGAAATCATGAATGGTCACGCGCGTCAGGCGTTAGATCAATAATCTACTACCTCATTTCTGAATTTGTAACAAAAATAATTGAGCAAATACACGCATACATAAAACGCCTAACTAGAAGAATCGTGCTGTTGAAGGAAATTCTGAGTCATACGAAGTGAACTTTCACTATAATCTGAACACAAGCTCATATCGTTCTCTTCATAATCGTCGACTAGTTGGGTGTCCAATAGAGCGTTTTCCTTCTCCCTGATGCGAAAACCTCTCATTGAAATTTCCACAGTTTCATTGCCAACTGTTTGACCCATGGCTTGACGAGCAGCTCTGGCCACGTCCATATCGTCGTCACTCGCAAGTCGCTCCAGTACCGTGTTTACAGTTAGCGGCGTCAATCGCTTTGAATCGCTTGCTATCGCATGTGATTGCAGGGACGAGTCACAAAGCGAAAGAGCGCGACAAACTGCTATCCGCACGTTGACGACATCTGTAACTGCTTTTGGTTGATGCGACGCTGATTGAAGTGCGAAACGAGTAACACTCTACTGTCTGTAGCCATCGAGATGAGATGAGGCAAAAGGAAGTATCGGAACTGTTCCATCGACAAAGAGTGGTCCAGTAGCACCCGTTCACACACGTACGCAAACCTGGAATGGTCAGCGGACTTTACAAGACATTGGCTCCCAATAAATGGCAAGGGTGCAGTAATAACTTTGTTAACAAACACATCCATTTAAGGTCGGGTCGGTCAGACTTCGCGATTCCCCAGTTAGCGAACGCGGGATAGTTAGGCAGAAGATGAAGTAGCAGCGGTTTGCCAGCGGGCTTGTCAACAGTTCAAAATATGCACCGCGGGTTCCAACATTGTACGCGCGCTTGACAGTTTTGAAAAAGGACTGACAGCCCCTCTGACCCCACTCATTCTTGCACCGGCTCACGCGGGAATGACGAGGCGTAGAGACCCCGAGGAGCCCGGGAATAGGAAAAGAGTGACCGTGCGAAACGCGAGAGGTTCTGCGCTTTCTCGTTCTCGATTCTCTCCGAATTCGTCCGATCGCTGGTACATCGTTCGAATAACTGGTGCATAGTTCGATCTTCTGGTACAGAGCTCGAACAGCTGGTGCGTCGCTCGTACCGCGATTCGCCAGCGAATCCACGGATTTGCAGTCTGATACTGGCCTGAGGCAGATTCATAACCTGTAGTGTGGTTTCTGCAACTCGAAAATGGTAATTGGGCCATAACGCGAACAGCTTGTTGAAAAGAAAGCAAAATTGCTGAGAACAGTAAAAATAAGGCAAATGTCCCGTGAAGCTGACGTGATGCTGCTACGAAAGACCCACTGGCACCGGGATGACAGAACAGGCTCAAGAGCATAGGAGACGAGCAAGACGTAGACGTCCGCTGACCATGTGTAGAGAGTTGTATAATGGGCAACAATTTACCTTCATCTCCTCTCACAAGCGAATGGCTCAAGCATCTTGTGGCCTCACATATGACAGGGACTATCGTCCTTCCATCACTATCGAGGAGACCGTATTCTCAGATATTTGTAAATGGTTCTAACCAGCTCACGACAAGTAATAGTCACATTAGACTACTGTGGAAATTTTTTTCAAAATACTTCTGCAAGAATGCTTAAAGAAGAAAATGTTTGCCGGCCCGAAACTCCGTTTGCCGCGAGTCCTATTCTGCGTATTTGCGGAAGACGCATTGACTAAGTCCTGATGAAAAGCTCAGTCAATGTAGCGCCAGGCGAACTATCACTCGATTCTATGCTTGCGACCAGGTCCGCCCATTCATGATCAACTAGCCGAGCGAGAATCTGCGACAAAAGATGAACTGCTTCCTTGCGCACTTCCGCCACTCGATCTGCAAATGAGCTTTCGAAATAAAGAGGGCACTAGAAGAGGCAAAAGTATCAATAAATGTGTAATAGTGGGCAGCAAGCACTACGGCGGCATCTAAATATGCGACATGTGCCCAACCAGCCCAAACTCCGCTTGGAGGAATATACCCAAAAATACCCTCAGAATATTCAGATGTTCCAGGAATTTCACTACTTTTCCTTCAAAAACTACTTCGTTTCATGAATGATTATCATATTACTCTGCATCTAGGATGAAAAACCTTCAGCTACAGAATAGCGTTCCCCAACCCGCTACTACACAAGATCAGGAGTGAGAAGCTGCGGTCTCACAGCCGATAGAAATTTCGCGCTGCCGACAAGCGGAAACGTTTCTGTCCTAACACCCATACTTCAACGTGATTAAATGTAATTATACAAACACACCATTAGCTAAAGTGAGAGCGATGGCACTCATTGTCCGATTGATCTCTTCAATACCATACATCTCACAGAGCTTGTTGCATTGTCTGGAAATGAAGAATGTTCAGTGAAATTCAACGTGAAGTCTATGATGTGGTACACAAAACGAATATTAGCGCAATCAACTTTTGCTTAATAAACTATTTCTTCAGCAGCTTTGCGCAGCCGAAGGAATCAAGACAGTCAGAGCAACAGTGCACCAAGATCTACATATTGAAACCTGCGGCTGCCCTAATGTGAAAAACAGCATTTTGAGCCGAAACGAGCAATTTCTAGAAGCGGTTCAGGGTTTACTAACACAAATGTGGCGGTCAAAAGCTAAGGTGTTGAGCTCTCAAAACAGCTCATCCTCACATACAGAACGCATTTGTTTACCAATGACATGACCAATCAGGAAAAAAATTTCAAAACCCACTTGGCAAACTCGTGCCGATATCTCCAGTTACCGTTGAGCATTGAGTTATCCATCGGCATGAACTGTGGAAGCGCATCGATCATACCTTTCCGAGTTTCAGGCGACAAACACTGGAAGAAAAACGGAATATATTATAGGTAAGAACATAAACGAAGAAAATGAAGCGAAGCACAACTGAGTTCAAGAATGAACTGTAGAAGGACAGTAACGAAAACGCATCATGATCCTTTTCCAGAAAGTGAAAACCACAGGCATCTAAGCATGAGAAAAAACTCACTCGATAGAATTCAAAGAGATGCTTCAGCAGACCAACGCGTACTTCGAACGCATCCTCCTCCCTACAAAACTGATGGTTAAAATAGCAAAATATACGACAGTTCTACAGTACACTACTTTTGCTTTTGAGCAACACAAAGCCTTTGTTAAATATGAAGCGACTTTTAGCGTTAGGAGGATACTAAAGGACCTTCCCTCTTATGAAACTTAATATTTTCAAACTGGATGCTCCACACTTACCAGCGCGACGAATTAGCGCAATCGATCTTGACGACCATGGACCCGGCACTTTTTTTAACACGCGCTTTGGACAACCCTTCTACCACTTACCTTAATACCTCAGGCATAAGAATAAAAGATCATTCCCTTGCACGTAATTAAGTCTTGTAGCATAGCTGTGTACTTTCTAATGACTTAGGAGGAAGGCTGAATGGCCCAAAAACACGGCCGCTGGCCCGGGCTTGGAAGAAACCGTCTGGCGACCCGAATGGCTTCTGAGCCCTTCATAGTCTTTGTATTACGACACCTGCTCTCATTCTCATCCAAGTTCATCCCACCTTGTACGAAAACAGTAGCACCTATAACGAGCTCTAGTTGTCGAGCAGTAAGGTAGCGAGCACGAAGTCGAAGTGTGAGGCTACAGCACGCATTCAATGCTGACATGGGAACCGACAAATCCTCAATACCCATTTTATACAACTAATGCATTTCTACACACCTGCGAAAAATTCAGGAAAATCGGACAAAGCTACGAACGTCGCAACAAGCGTGGAGCAGTCCTACGTTAGCCCAAGGTCGAATCATGGAGGCTCTAACTTTGGAATAATAACCTCGAAATGCTAGCCTTATTGCACTGCCGTGGAAGATGATATCTTTTGTGATTTTGGAAAGATAATAAATCGAGTAAACAGTACAAAGACTGCTTGAGAATCACCCTGCAAACCTGTACGCTTGAAACCATGGAAGTAGATACATCAGTCGGATGTCGGCTGGCACACCGAGCTATGGCCGCCATTTCGTGGATGGAATTTGCTATCGAAACACGTACTTTGAGCTGTAACAATAAACAGAATTACAATTCTGAATGGCAACGATGGATTAGTGAATCACCTGATCGTCAGTTGCAAGTATTGTACGTCGCTCATGTGCGCAATTCGCCTCTGTCCAATCGTGTCGGGCCACCGCAGGAAAGTATGTGGCACAGTGGCCGTTAATATCGGAGATCAGGCACATGCCACCAAAGGCAAGACCATTCGCCATTGAAATTGGTCCACCAGTTCTTGAGGAACTATCTCTAAAAGAAAAAAAATTCAAGGAGAAAAAAAAGAAAAACTGCCAGCCGGCAACACACCAGTAGACCAGCGAAGCGCACCTGTGTTTACGTCTTCCCCAAAAAGACTCATCATACCGCCTCTCCTCATGCAGTCAGCAAAACACTCTGTCTCAATACCCGAATTGTCCACTAGTACGGGTCGCGAAGTTATACGAAGTTTTTGGTGAGAGAGAGAAGAGCTCATCACCTTCTGAGCTCACACTATTTCGTGATCGACGGGGACTTGTAATTGGTGTTCCCGTTCGTTCTGGTGACACATAGAGGACGTCATATCGTCGTCTAAGAACGATGGCGCAGTTGGAACAGATTAGCGGAGGCCAAGAATTCGACCATATTCATCGCTGGACCTGCATTTCTATGGGACCGATCAAAGGCACACCGATGAGTGACGTACTTGTCTGCGAATCCTTCATACGAATCTGCCCAGTACGATACCGGAGTGAAATCTTCGTGCGCATTCGGTAAAGGCTGCAACACTAAGCATACATAGTAGGCAAACTGTTAAAACGAACAACACCAAAAAAGGGTAATTTATAAAATAGTCTGCTTGGAACTTGCTAAACATACCTCTGCTGGTCTCGAGCCCTCACTTTTCATCATTTCCGAAGCTATCGTCCAGATCTAATCGCAACGTAGTATCTAATAAGTCCATATCGTTTTCATCAAAGTTTTCGTCATCGTCGTCATCCAGCCCAACCCTGAAGCAACGCATTGTGGTGACGTTAACGACAGAGCAAACAAAATTAAAATCATTGCTAACAACTAAAACAGCACATTTAGCCGATAAGTTCGGTAAGTAAACGTTTAACACGGTACTGCCAGTAAACCATCTCTTTGTTGCCTATCTAGCTAGCTACCGACCCCCCCCCCCCCCCCCCCCCCCCCTCAAGACCATAACTCAAAATTGCTGAAAGGTGAATGCAAGTTTGGTGCAGTTGCTGAACTCATTAGCCTACAAGTGGCAACATACAGGACAAGAGAATGACACTTCTTATGGTATCAGGCAGATCAACAACTTGCAGCACCTCTTCACCCACCCCGACTTAATTTCATAGCTGAGAAAAGTGCGAAGATTTCCTGGGAATCTGTGTGAGTAAGCCTAGATGATACCTATCCTATTTTTCCATATATGCCTTCATGATGACTTCAGCCTTACAAAACAAAAGACTTCAGCTTCACACCAAACAACTAAGTTTCCTACATACTTTTGCCTTCACGCTGCGTTGCGAGAGGCAAAAAGTGGGATATCGCTGCGTTCGTCCGTCCGCAAAATCTTATATCGGAGCATGTGACAACGGACAAGCTCATAGCGCAACAAAACTAGGGAACCCACCGGTCTCGCAATACCAGTATTCTGGTGTTTGATTGGTTGTAATTGTAACAGGCCTCTAACTGGTTCATAAGACCTATTGAGCAGGGTGAGATTTGTTAGGACAGAGATCCTTCCGTTTTTGCAGCGCGAAACCTTTTTTCGTTGGGGAAATCCCAGGTTCACCGCTAATCTGGAGCGGACCTGGGTTCCCGCAGTGAAAAAAAAGCAGAAAAGTCGCTTTCTGTACTAGCGAACACACTCCATTTGACACGACACTCTCTACCATTTTTGGCTTGTTTTATTGGATAAATTCGGGTACGAATCCTGGCTGGGGCTGAAAGTTTTGCCCACTACACAGAATTGTTGCGATACTCTCTACCACACCACATGATCCTGCATTTGGGCGCACAGGTGAAGGGAGTGGTTGTGGTAACCAACTTTTAACAGGGCATGTGAACAAATTAGTGCTGAGGTACGAGATAAACCGATGTCAGACTTTGCGAATCGCGCGATTCGCTAGCGTCTGCGGTCGCGTCGCGGCCAGTGAATCACTCAATTGGCTGGTACCGCAACGCGACCGCGGACGCTAGCGAATCGCGCGAATCGCTAGTAGCGAATCGCGCGATTCGCAAAGTCTGACATCGGCCTAATGCTACTTTGTCCACGGTAGCGACACCCTCCTCTGATGATACATCCATTTCGTACTTACGCATCCACTCCACAAGGACTTGACCTCGCAAATAGAAGTGAGCACAACGGAAGGAATGCAGAGAAAGGGAAAATTTCGCCGCTCCCGGCTACAACGTTGGCTTGTATATATTGTGTTAGGAAAAAAAACTGACTTCGACAAATCATCCGACGAATTACACTTGGCTGCAATGCCGACACCTTCGCCTGAACTTGATGGTTCGCCCTCACTGAAAAAAGCCGCACTTTTGTATTACAACAATTTTCATTTTATAACAGCTGCTACAAAGCTCTTCTAATCCATAAACTAACATGACACTGGGTGGAGCGCTGTGTGTTGAGTTTTTCTTATGTCCAGCAGTCCACGTATCCAGCATATGTTGCAATCCATCGATAATTCTAGAAAATGAATGCTTTGCCAAGAATCAAGTTTTCGTGAGGTTCGGTAGGAAAAGATCTGATAATCGGGCATAGTTATGCAAGGAATCGTAATTAATCCAAAACTAATTAATATGTTCCATTTTTTAATTCAATTTGAATTCAAATTAATCTAGATTCAAATACTGTCCCTTGACTAAAACTTCTTTTACATCTTAACACCTTCAAAACAGCATGACACTATAGCGTATCACGCTTAGCATGACGCGTAAGGCGGCGGTGGGACGGCGTGGCACCCAGTGGAGCTGTAACTCTGTTACTAAATATCCCCACTAGCGGTACTTCGTTCATCTTTATATTTTTTGAGGACATTTTCCAGACATATTTGAAGCAGCTAAGGCCGCTTACTTCAAGGGCGTATTCAATCCTTTCCCCGGTATTGGGGATGGGGCGGCAAATCCCGTTTAAATTATTTGTTTAGAACGATGTGGTTTCTTCATTTTCAACGCATGATTACATTGACATACATAAATACATTAAACGTAGGCCCTTTATCAGGACAACCCCATTCGGGAAGACAGGGAAAATTTAAAGGGATTTCCGTCCCCCAACCCCTGGGGGAAGGATTGAATACCGCCCCAGGTTTCCTATATTTCCTGCCTGCTTTACAGCGTTCGCCAAATCGTGCCTGTCCACACTGGCAAAACGAAAAACGAGTGCTTTCGTCAAGGTACTGACAAAAAATACCTCACAATTTTAGCCTCACTAGACACTGTCCAGGAAACTTCAGCTAATATTTCAATCTATCTGAAGAATCTGATAGTAAGTCTTACTGTTCAGCATCTTCGCTATGATCGGACTCTTGACCACTATCCTCCGCATCGTCTTCCTCGGAGTCCTTTTCAGGCATGCAACATCCAGAAGGAAGTTTCTCGAAGTCCACAGAATCCGCAACGATGCTCTCCGAATCACAACGACCATCTGATTCGCAGACCTTAAAAGAACGATATAACTCTATCCTCGAGGTGCTCCCTTTCAAATTATTCTGCCTGAGATACCTGTCCATCCTTTATTTTCAACCCGGACAACTTCGAATTAGCGAAAGTTGCAATAAAAGGACCTAGTTCTTGAAATGCCGTGTACCATACCTGAAACAAAAAGTAGACTTAAATCCTGTATTACAGTACATAGCGAGAAGTGGGGTAAAAACTAACCCAACGCGATGGATCATGGAGAAGTTTCACAAACGTCTGTGCCAACTGCGCTCGCCGAATATTTGGTGAGGTATGACGGGCCACTTCCACAAACACTTCACATACCGCCTTCCGAACGCCCCAGTTCGCATCCATACAAAGGTACGACAAATGTGGAACGACGAACTGAAATTTTAAATGTTTTTGCCACATTAGCGCTTCACATCTACCATAAAATTCACTGGAACTTCGTTCCGTCACAAAATCACTGCTTAACACTTTGGAGACCGCGCATGTTTCACGTTTTTCGGCCGACGTGGGACTTCAGTGAAATTTTTAGGAATCTTATCAAGCAAATTGAAAGAAAACCTACTGTATGATGCAGAAGAAATCCTTATCGAATGAAATGGAAAAGAAAGCAAAAGAAAAACTTAATTTGTTTCCGAAATGTGAGCTGAAAGGTCCTACGCGGTCGACGGACTGCAGCCCACATATGGGCTGCATGGGCTCCAAGGTGTTAATTTCCTTTCCGTACGTGAGCCTCACTCTTATTCTTACTTCTTTGTTACGATATACCGTTGCACAAGCGCCGCAGAGTCTGCAACGCCCACACCTTTTTCTACTGCATTTCCTTTGCTGGGTATTGTGTTTAAAGCAATTTCTTCACCTCACAGACACTCATTTCGTTCACCTCTCTACTCAAGTTATTGTACAGTCAGGATGTGCATACTGAGCGCATTCATTTGAAGGCACGCTCCGGGATTAGGCGCGCTCGCCTCTTCCATCCCGGGGTAGTAGGACAGGCGGACAAGCGTTGATGTCGCGCCCCTTTTGCCGCTTGAAAGTGCGCGACAAAGGCGCAAGGAGCTCGTCCGACCCGCAACTCACACCTTCGTCCGCAAGCCCCACCCTCCGCTGTCGGTTGCCACGTGGCGCTGCTTAACCCATTCGCGACCGCGCAGGATTTTCAATCTGCCCGTTCGGACGAGCTTTGTTTGAGACGATCGCAAAGTGGCAGCTACCGGTGGCCATCATTGTCCCTCGCGACCCTTTCTTGAAGTGAGGTGAAGTGGCAAAAATCAACAATTGGTGCTGAAACTTTTTCCATGAGGGCAACCGGTGGATGAAATGGGTCCCAACCGTCGGATGCATCCGCGGTTCACAGCCACCGGATGTCGGCTGCATCTGTCAGTGACTGGGGTTTTCAAATTAAAAAAGCGCAGGCGTGAGGATGAGGCAAGCCGGTCTCACTGCCAAAAACGCCAATGTTATTGGTACTGGGGTGTACAGAGTCAGGTTCCGGGAATTCGTCGACGCCCTCCTTGTCTATCAAGGCGTTTGGAACCTTGAAATAGGGAGGTCTCTGTGCGGGGCGTAATCGGTGCTTTCGTTTGCCTTTAAATTTTGCCTTTTGCCTTTAAAATGGTCAGCTCTGTTTTTTTAGATTAGTGCTCGCCTGAAGATAGGTTACGGCGTTCTTCTTTCACAATTTTCTGTTATTCTTACTCTACGAAACCACATGACTTGCTCAATGAACTGTTTCGAGAGTGAATAACAACTGCGAAGAGAGACAGTGAAAGTTTATGAGCAAATGAACAGCACAATATTGCCTCACCCATCACTCACGCTTCTTGTACAACATCCGCCCACCATTTTTTCTAGCTATCTCAGAGCAATTGATCCAGCGTCTTTCCCTAGAGCTTTTTTTTCCAGAGCTGTGCCCTTTATTCACTTCTCTGTGGTGGAAATTTCTCTCTCGAAAGCAGTCCAAAAATTAACCTTTACATAAAGAACTACGCCATCTCACCACAATCAGCTTTTCATAGAATCTCGAGAATATATGGATCAGCTACAGTTATCCGTCGAAGCGAGTCGCAATCCCCACGGAACTTCACAGTTCTTTTTTGTTAATAATCCCAGAGGGTGTCAAATAATCAAACAACCAGCTATTTCCTGATGTTCGCCATCCTTTTCACTGATTTCTTCGCATGCTTCCTGTTTTTCTTCAGAAGGGTGACGTTACGACAAGTGGGGCCGTCTGGCACACGTATGGTCATCTCAAATCTCGTTTCCAGACTCGGTTAACTAAGCTTTCTATCTCACCCAGTACTGAAAGGAAAGCCGGTATGCCCCATGGGAGGATGTCGCTAATTGTTGGGTAGCTAAGATTGTGGAATTATAGGTTTTGTTTGCAAATTTCTAACGATGGCATTCTGGTCAAAGCAGATTACGGTATTGATGGTGATAGTAGTTAGCGCATATTTTTCACAGTTAATAATTATTTACAAAGAGGTGTTCGGAAGTAATTCTCCTGAGTGAAGCGTATAATTCTCAAACGGAGAAGGTGGTTTTTACTCGCAGTTCGCCCAACGCACAGATAATAGATCCTCCAGCTTCTCATACGGATGCGGAAGTGTAAAAATAACAACTTTCAAGCCGACTCTACCAATCTTCCTGAATCGAACAAGGAGTTTTTGCCTATGTTCAAAAGCACTGAAACTGACTGAATTATGATTCTTTTAGACATTGTTGCGTGTAGCTATTGGTCTAGATAGCATTACTTCAAGTGGAGAAAAGGTCACGGTTCCACGCGGACACGCGAGAAATTGCCGTGTTGTTGTCAAAAGGATAAAGACAATGTCCGGGATTTCTGCTCGAAATTAAGCTTCACCCCAGAAAAACGCAGCGTCGCGCAAGCGGAAAGTACGCAGACAACTTTCTAGATGATATGACATGGCCGACGCACTAAGGCCCTAAGGTGCACCACTGGTTTCGCCTGACAACACTGAGCCCGCCCAAAAATCATATTTCGCCTTGCTGCTACTGGAGAGAGTTTTATTTTCAGCCTCGTCGACGGTTTTATTCCATTTTTCTATTGTTGGCGTTACACCTAACATCTCCACTGTCACCTGTACGGGTAATAATGCATTATTTCGATCCCAGACCTTGCCTCTAAGTGACATCAGACTGATTAGACTTGCACATTGCCTATATCCCCAAGCCATAGTGTGGGCTAGATCGCACTCAAAGTCACTACAACTCCGAACTGAGAATCAGAATACGTGGCGCATCCAATAAAGGATCGATGCTGAATGATTTATTCTTCACTCTTCACCAGTGTTTTTTGGACTGTCATTTCCCTTTTTCTGTATATGCTGAACTTGCTACGCTCCTGCCTGTAGCTCCACTTGCAAGGTCGGTACACCTTGTAGGGTGATGCGTAGGTTAATGTGGGTGTCTTATACATAGAAGAGGAGCGTTTCACGACATAACATCACATCAACTCAATTCCTCGACACCGATGTTGATCCTAGTTTTGACACCGAATTTCCCTTACCACTTTGAAGGTTTTCGTATGATCCCTGTCTCTATCATGCCCACAGAAACTTTGCGGATAAACAAGTAGACCTGGGACCGACCCACAGGTCGACCAAAAAAACCTAAAGTTAGCGGTTGCTATCAGAAATGACTAAACTTATTTCATGCCTTCTGTATGAGTATTCGTGCCTCTTTCAACGCAGACACTAATTGACATAATCCTGTCCCCAACAGAAAGCGAATAAGTACAGAAAAGATTTGTTGCACATCAACTACCGACACCAGCATCCATTTACAGGTGGGGGGGGGGGTGGTCGACGGACTACTTGAACTCAGCCCTTTAAACCCTCTGCGCTCTCTCGCGGGTCCCTCTCCTCTCCAAGGCTTAGTCCTAGGGCATTCACCCGTTCTCTAATCGTCTGTGCTCTAGCCATCGCGGCAGGACCATTGAGGAAAAATCAAGTAGTCCGTAAAACCGTGGGGGGGATAAAATAAAGGCACCAGCCTAATGTCGTCGCACAGCGATTTTTTTTCGCTAAAATATTCTAAAAATACCGCCACTATCAGTAAAAGCAAGCCGTCCTTCACTGCCCTCCACCCTTCGGAATGTGACGTCATATGCTGCCGCCGTCGAGCTCAAGGAGAACTACCGCAATTGCTCCAGCCTGGAGCTGCTACGACTACATAGATTCAGGTGGATACTTCCCATTACAATTTAGCTTGTGACGCTGCAAGCTTCTCCGCACCGGCGGCTTCAAGAAAACGTCCCCGTAATGGTACATGCGAATCTTCGAGAAATCCGTTGACCGATTCCAGTTCACCTATTGATAAATTCGTACGATGCCACCGTGTGGAGGCTATTATGAAGTTTTTTACAAAAAAATATGCTCTTCAATTTCGAGTGGAGCATTCCTTTCGAATTTGGCAAAATGTGAATAATTCCCTTTAAATGCGGAGACAAAAGAGCTGTTGTTATTGCCCTCTTCCCCCGTAGGAAAATCAGGAATCAATTAGATTTAGATTTTTAGCTCCATATCGCCCTTTTTCCGCTAGGTTAATCTCCTCTTCTTCGACTTTATCGTGAGATCCTTCTTTGTGTGAGTTGTGACACATTCGCTAACTGGGTAGCGAGCTGGGAAGTTTTTTAATCGATGGAGACCCTACAAATCAAACAGACCGTGTCAACTGTTATTTCGAGAAGTTGAAGCGTTCAAGTAAGCGAATAATGGCTGCAACAAATTGTGAGGAGAGGAGACCATCGTAAAGGGAGCAAAGAACACTCATTTCTGGCAGGCAAGCTCCTATCGCTCTTTGTGAAGACCTCAGCTCTGTTTCAGACGGGAGTGGGCAAGTTTTTTCGAACAAAGTTCACTTCCTTAACTGGTAAACAAAGTGCAGAGACCTCTGCGAACAACATTCCTTGCAATGGGGTTTGCCTTCAAATTTTTTTCCACCTGCAATCATCTGTCTGTTCTGTCTCGGCACAGTAAATAACAAACGTTCAATAAGAAAGAATGCCTACAGACATCTAAGAGGGCAGACTTTCCTCTCACCAACCTCCACTATACTCTTCGCATTTTAAAACCCTGTATACTTGGACTGTTTGGAACCCAAACAACACTGACTAATCGGACAAACCCCTGTCTCTGTGCACAAAACAAATCGCTGCACCCGGCCTGCCGTCAATCGCGTCTGACGAGTGCAAAAACAGCATCGTTACTTCAGAGAAATGGCAGAGTAGATTTTTTCTGGGCTTTTTACAATCTTTGCCGTATGTCGGAGCCATACGCGTAGCGAATACGGTTACGATGCTTCGCCTCCTCGAAAAAATGCACTATTTCTTTGATGAAGAACACTAGCGAGGAAATGGTGCGGAGGAGTGCTGAAGAATAGACCTCCCCTTGCACTATGCCCTCAAAATAGCTGTGATTGATTTACGCTTTCAAGACGCCACTAAATAGATATCTGAAAACACCTGAAAATAAATGGGTTACAAAAAATACTAACCAGTTCAGTGAACTTTTCTCCGAAGATACGCGATAGATCGGCTAGAACGCCCACCGCTGCCTGAAAAAAAATGTGCTCTGGAAGGATGTAGGAAAATCAAGAGTGAATGGTGAAATATTGGTTTTCACGAATAAATGTCATATCCTCCCTTTCAAAAAACAGAAGAGCGTCGGGTGCAGACCATACACCACAAGTGACGACGGCCTCCACAAAATGTAAATGTTTTCTGCCAATGAAATGATTAGCCTGTTGCAGTTGTATTCTATCAGTTGTCACTAATTACAACTATCATTTACCAAAAATCAGCTATCACTATGAAACTAACCAGATTTACTTGGAGGCCGTCGTCACTTGTGGTGTATGGTCTGCACCCGACGCTCTTCTCGTTTTTGAAAGGAAGGGTAAGTGTTCAATACTGCCTACTGTGCTGCTTCCCATCCGAAAGGAGACGGGCATTCATTAATCTGCCGTAATCGCACTCTCAGGCTACAAGTGCTGCTCACGCTGAGGAGTCTGACGATCAGGGGATTTGGTGTATTACCTGACTGAAAGGACGTACACGTATTAGTCGGAGAATCGCTGATTAGCCCCAAACGTTCATGAGCAGTAGTTCATCAGACCGGAATAGTATCAAATTTCTTCCATCAAAGCCGTAGCTAAATCTACGGGTGATCGAATCCCTATATCGCCAAATCCATATCGATAAAGTCGATAGGTACCCTCTATTTCGCGAAACGAGAAGAGCGCCGAGTGCAGACCACACACCACAAGTGACGACGAACTGAGAAAAAAAGAAGGCTTTTTTTTTCCCTTTTTTGTGGCCGTCGAAACTTGTGGTGTGTGGTGAGCACTCGATGCTCTTCCCTATATAGGAAACATGGGGTATACCATCTCGCCCATCAAGAAATCTCGCCGATACTTCGGCAAAACGTGAGCTATTAGATTAGCCTAGGTTTTAAAGCGACACAGACTCTACTGCTCGCCAATGTGAGACACCCCTTAGGTATGCCGGTTCGTGAAATGCTAAATGGCACGTCCCATGATTTACCTCTTGCATAACGATTAGCATTTCACCCATTATGAACATATGTGAGACCACCCAGTCTCATCAATGAACCATCGATCACACAATCGTCAAAGCTGCGCTCTCGCTTTTCGAATAAAGATTCAGATACGATTAAAAACGTTCACTGGCGCCACTTTGACTGATCTAGCCACTAGAAAGTAATGATGTATGGCTAGCTATATCTCGAGATCACTGAATACAATAAACACTCAAATACTGAAGTGCTATGGCTGGTTACACCTTTTTCACATTTTTGTTTATTTTACTCTTCCATGTTTATTATTTTTTACTGTTTGTTTTACACCTCTCTAATACAGCAGGGTCATGCAGATGCAGGATTCAAATTCAGTTTAAGCTGTGCAATGCTGCTGCCGACAAGTACAAGTGTATCTACTGTCGGCGCCATTCAGTGTACTAGCTCTTCCCCTATCAACCTGATGGAAACCAGAAAAAGGTCGAATATCGACCACTGGTAAATTTGTCGTGTGTGTACAGTGCGTAAATAAAGGAAACCACTCGGTATCGCTCAGCACGGTAATTATTACGGAGCTCCAATAAATTACTGTATAAACCCCGTGTTACGGTAGCGGGTTCTTCCTGATCACAGTTTCTGTTCTCCCGCACCAGTGAATCGTTTTTGAAAATTCCGAAAGATGTACAAACCGTGGCTGAAATGACAATGCACTCTTTAAATCATATGAGTGCTACATCCCCCCCGAATTTATGCCTTTAAATATCATTTTCTTCCAAATCAAAAAGAAGTTTTGCCCAAAAATCTACGAAAAGCTTAACTATTCAGCTTTTCATACAGTAACCCTGAATCAATCTTGCGCAGTAAGCTCTCCGAACGAGCGGAGACCTCTCTCGCTGGCGTGTGGCCAACCCGGTCGAATGTTGGCGGTTTGCCAACGCGTATGCGATCGCGAGACGACCTTGCCCCTTTCCTAGTATGAGAATACCACGAGCATATGCTAATCAGGAGACGGACTCTGCCGTGCAGGGCACAGGGTAAAAAAACAAGTCCAAGGCCACGTCTGGCGTCGCACTCGTCTGCTACACTTCAAAGACCTGAACAAAGCCAAGCCAGCAGCTGGCCCGCGGCCATTCGCGCTACAACACAACGGGCCAATGCGCGTATATTCTCCTTGTATCAGAGTGAGAGTCTCGTTGATATAATAAACGATAAGACTACTTCATCAGCTGTTGACGGGTGACGCACGCAATCCAATCATCACACGAGAGATTTCTCAATCGGTTAGTTAGCTGAAGAAAGCTTCCAACTGCCGCTGCATCCCGCTGAAAAACGCACTATTTCGCGCCGTCTGGTGGAAGACGTCATGGTGGCCGATCGCATTGTTAATATCCAATACCGCCGCAGGTCATGAGTGGAGCGACCATATAAAGTAGCTACTTCTCGTGAGACAGTAGCCATATCGTGTGGAACATAGCAAGTCACCACCAACATTGTGTGAAACCGTTCCTATAAACCTACCCTTCCCTGCTGCCATGGCAGCACTACACTCTAAACGCGCGCCCTTGAGCCCGCCTGCACACATGTACATTGCATTTACTGGTAGTAGACACCCACTTTACCAATGGAGTTTCATGCAACACTCCAACAATCCTTGTGGTGATTGATAACATCCGTTACCGGAGTCTCTCAGTTTACGACACTCATCACTGTGCTCTCATTGCTTATATGTTATGCATTCACACGTATGTATGTGTACGTAAGGTTCCTCAGCGTCTAACTGCTCGTTCTGCATCCTGTCTAATCCGTTATCTGTCGTAGTCGTAACGTTTCTTGATGCGTATTCCTCCGACTTCTCGCGATTATCCGCCCCGTTGAGTCAACCTTTTTCTAAAGAATTGTTTATAAAAAATTAGCCACGCGGCCTCGCACAGTTCAAGCTCATTGCCCTACTGTTTGCGCCCTTGCAAAAGCACACTTCCTTCTGTATCTCTGATGCTGAGAGGCTGTGATGCCTTCCCTGTATTAGATTGAGTAAACTCAACGCACATCGCATGCCATCCAGCCGGCCGGCCCATCTGCACGCCACTGTCTCTTGCTTTCTATCTCGATCCCCGCGCACTTTCTATCACCGTAAATGATGCGACCCTTCCCGCTTGAGCCGTGCTCCTAGACCGCTATCTGTGTCCTCACTCGCCACTCCGCTGCTCGCGCACGCTAAGCTGGGCGAATTTGTCTTGCAGCCTTCGGAGTTGTCGCACTCATTAGAGAAATTGCACAAAAAAAACACTTATAGTAGTGAGCACACGCAACCTACGGCTTCCAACTTAAAGAGTGCATTACTATCTCCTGCCACTGCGACATTGATTTCCACGAATTCCATACTTGTCTGTCATTGTGACACCTTGGATGTTTCGTCATAAAGAGGCTCTTCACTTTCTTTCTGCTCCCCTACCCCCGGGCCACTACAATAAGTCGGAATCATGGTGCTTCCGGTTCGAGCTAAGCCGCACAGTCGGGTCACTAAGCCTTTTTTATTAACTCACACACCTGACAGTGTATTTGTCTCAATCTTCTTATTTATTATTTGGATAGTCGCGGTGCTGTGGTGCAGCCAGCCGTCCGTGTTTGCTTGTTTACGTGCCACCGCAACTATTTTCTATCGGCCTCTGTGATCCCACCACGCGAGTCACCAATCCAAAAAATGTAGAATTGCTCTGGACGCCATGTAATCCCGTGACGAAGCCGACATTATTACAAAGTTATCTCCGCTGGCCTTTTGCGTGCCTGTGCGTTTCGCCACCTCCCGAGATCAATGTTGGATTTTCTTCTATTGTGTGTGTATTAGTTTCGCGCTTCTGGTACTTATGTGCACTTTCGCGCAGCATATCAACACAGTATGCCCCAGTTGAACACTATCTCCTGCCCGAACACTCCTCCGACTCTTCATTGAGGCTTGTTCACAGTTACCGTCGAGCTTAGTCTAGGTGTACACAAACACTACTCTCGGCGAGCCATTATACAGTGTACCTTCACAACTTCCGGTGCGTACACAGGGCTCGCCGTGTGGCTTTACCGGCGCGTTGTTCTCTAGACACTCCCTTTTGGTGTTAAGGAACACGGAGACCTCCGGTCTGCACATTAATAGAGCTTCATCCTCCTTAGATACTTATAGAGCATAATCATGTGTAAGAGCAATCTTTTTTGATACCACTCGAGTACCGGACGACTTTCCGTGCATGAGTGGCCTCTAGCAGAGGAAGGAGAGTTTGAGCGATATTTATTAGTAACATGTCGACGAGCAACGTGTTCATGTATAATGTGATTGCGCGCCCGCGAGAGCCCCCGAATTTTCGTAAAGCTTAGGGCGATTGATGTCTTGTGAAAGAGCCTTGAGCCAGTGCCTGGCCACTCAGATGCGCGACCACGAATTAAGGCCCCCATTGCCTCGTAGCGGACTTGCAGTCCCGGAACGTCAGCCACCAGTTTAGACGAACATATCCGGGTCAACTGTTCCATGCGTCATTCAACCGCCATGCTGTCCCTGCTTTTGTCTTTTCCCCTCTTATGAACAAAAGAGCCCCTCCGGTCGCCTTCAACCGCTCGATTTTTTTTGCCAGGCAGACGTATCGCATCATCTTCAAATTACAGTTCTGATTTGGAATAAAGTTTACCCTTCAAATGCGTCTTTCTTTAACGGAGCGCTGCTCAGAAAAACAATAAATAATTTTGAATCCACGGAAGGCCTGTGCTCTTGGTTCCTGCTCCTCTAGGTACTACGTGTGCGCGCCAGCGATTCTCGAGCGAGAGCGACCTTTAGCCGCCTCAACGCAGGTAACCAGTGCTCCAGCTCCAGATTGCACTATATTTTTGCACACTCAAAAGGCCATTCAATAGTATTAATCCAAATCGATGCCAGTGAAATTTTCGATTGCTTGCAAAAAATTAGGGTAAGCACTAACGCGCTGGAGCACACAGGGCGAAACTACGGGATAAGAAACTGCTCACCCACACCACGTTCTTGCTAGGCCTAGGCCAACTGAGTGCTCAGCTTAATCCATGAGCCGCAAAACAGCACGACTCCACTCCAACAGTTGTGCGCACCAGGAACAGGGAATCGTGGTGCACAGCACTCAGAAAGGAAAAAAGCAGACCTTTCAAGCTGACAACGAAATGTATGCTATGGAGTGTAGTTAGCTAGCTTCCAACCAAGATTGTCAACAACTTTTATTTGGCCGACGTTTCGGTGCTTTCACCTTCTTCAGAGCCTGGAAAAGTCGAAAGCATTTAGGAAACTACCCGTCCAAACACTATTTCAACCTACAAGAATCATTCAACAGGGTGTAAACTACTAAGGCGATGTCATTTTTACTTTTATAATCACCTAGTTCTCCCCTGCACAATCATGTTAATTTACAGACCACAGAGCTTCCTGCCCCTGCAAAAATGGGATTGCAGGAGGCGCGAGCAACTGCACCACAATTGCCCTTCACAACTAACTTCCGCCACATCTTTAGATCAAAAAAGGCTCAGGGGGAGGGGCAGTCCGTAGGAAGGCCTACTACGAAGACTAAGGCCTCAAGAAGAGGGACGATTTCCGAAGAAAATGAAAATTGCTCATGCACTTTGGGTTCCCTCTTCTCCTTCGAGGCTTATCCCTAAAACTGGGCGTTTTCGTGAATCTGACGCAATATTACGGGCCTCCCGGAGCCACCTTGCGCCCAAAATATTTCTATTCTGAAGCCTTCCCTCTTCTCGCACATTCCACTGTTGTTTCTTTAACCGTTTTTAAGTTCAGTTGAGATTCGCTTTCCTCCCTCGTTTTCGCCGCGCGCTCTGGTGTGTTCTCCTCTCCTTCGTGCTCATCCTTCCTCCCTCCGCTCTTCGCTTCGATTCGCATATAATGCGAAACATCGCAAACACACAGCACGCCACATGCAATGATTCGATCTGGCGAATGTGAGCACTGCGACAACGCGAAAAAAAGCGCGGCGCCAGCGAGGAAAAAAAGGCCTCATAGAGAGTGAGAGAGAGATACCTAGCCGAGTGAATCGAGTCGATTATCTACCACCATCACCACCACCACCAGCACGACACACACAAGCGTTGTTATTACAACATTGCAGCAGCAGACAATAAAGCGCAACTACACTCTAGCCATTTGCAAATATTTTCAAATAAACTTATAAGAGTTGAAAAGTAACGTCGCAGCTCCGTACTTCTAGTTTCATTATTGAATAGCAGCTCAATTTCCAATAAGTCAGCTGATGCCACCCATGCTGATGACGCCATTGCGATCGATAACTCTGCCAACGCACTTTCTGCCGCCAAGTGCAGCCAGCCAGCCAGCCACAGCCAACAGCGCTGTTTGTTCGGCACTAGAGACGTGTTTTTGAAAAAATTTCCGAGCTCGTTCGCTTTCTCCTTCCCTCAACCTGGTTCTCTTCAACCCCGCCGAATCACCACCATTTGATTCCGTTCATTTCCATCTCTCCCTTAACCACCGCCACCGCACCATTGAGCGTGTTTGTTTTGCGTTTGTGTGTGGGGCGGCCACACTTCCAGACGGATGGGTGCAGCACACTAGCACGATTTTCTGGCAGTGATTCCTTCTGAAACTGAAAATGCATGCATGCTCGCTCGCGCCTACTTTTCGGATGTGCACCACATGGTGTTCGAGGAATCGGCTGTAGTCGGCGATGAAATGGTCGAAAAGCCATCGTTTGTCAGTGATTATCCCTGATGATACCACACGGCATAGGACCTGAAATAAAAATAGGCTAACTGAAAATTGAGATTGAATGGAAAGAAAATAGAAAGAGAAAAAAGAAAACAGATATAAAAAAGGTGAAGAAAAAGACAGTGCGATAGAGAAACACGGAGAGAGACGCCCCGTTGCCCATTACAGCACATCAAAGCTGGCTGTGATATGAGCAAGTCGACAAATCACCCACCACTTTGACGTGCCGTGCCGGTGTTGAGGTCAGATACTCTGCTCCCTCTGCACATGTGCACACACCCACCAAATGATTCACTCAGTCAGGCACAAATAAAGAAACAAAGCGACGGGGGTTACGTACAGACGGACGGACGGACAGACGACTGTGGACATGGCCGGTTTCAGTCGGGTTAGAACAAACTGCGAGTAACGGCGAACAAGTGACGAGACAAAGACTGGCGGGGAGGCTGTAGAAAGAGAAACGCGCCAGCTGCGTAACAGCCGCCACCAGCGCTCAAAAATCGTCGATGGCTGGCCTATCCGCTCAATTTGTGCGCTCAGTGGGGTGAGTAGCCGAAATCAGAATGACGTCAGGATGGACGAGAAGAAGGCCATCTGTGAAACGGAGCGGTTGAGGTTGGCCGCGTAAAAAGGGCACAGGGGGGAAACAAAGGCAATAAAGGAGGAGAAATGAGGGGTTTGGGGTTGGTGTGAGGAGGTATCCGGGCAGAGGGAAGTGCATATTGCGTAGATTCGAAGGGCGAAAAACAGAATAGTGATACGGCCAGAACAAAGCGTCTCACTACCCATGTCTTTCACCCTCAGAATAACTCGCACTCTCTCCTCGCACCGGCTGGCATCATTGTGCATGGTCTCCGTCCGCGGCACACTTCCTCGACACGCGAGCTATCCGCACCCTCCGCCGTCCGTGTGCGCTCTACGGTCGACGTATACGCACTCCGCACCTCCAATGCACTCTCAGCCTGGAGAGCGCGTGTTTCTTTCGAGAATAAATGCAATGCATACACTCAGAGGGCGGAGTTGGCGGGCGCCAGAGCGCGGAAAGACCCGACGGCGGCGGCTCGACGGGGCACTGGCTGGTGAACAACAAGGAATTCTGGCCTGGTGGGATGGGTGGGGGAAGAAGATGGCATGGGAGGGGACGATGGAGGAGGGAGGGTTGATGACGAATAAGTGCGACGACGAGTACAGGCAGGATGGGGTGACACATGCACACACATAGGCACAAAAGACAGAACAGGCGTAGACAGGAGGCAGCACTGAGAACAGCAGCAGCTCGTACCGCAGCTATCTCCACACGACGATCCTCCATTCCAGGGTCATCACCCTTTGATTCGACCAGATCGAATAGAATCGGAATGATCTGGTTACGTAGCGCATCTGAAACACTTAGGCTCATCAATTAGCAAACAAGCGACACGGCGATGAACAAAGCAAAGTGAAAACGGAACAAAACGGGTCCTCAACGCAACGACGCAACGCTGACGGCATCTGATAGCGCATGCGAAACGATGCTCCTTTTTTAGTGTGCTGAACAAAGGCGCGATAAAAGCTAGTCGAATTGCCGACTCCAGATAACGACAGCGACTACGGCGGCGCGATGCTGTTTCTGATAAAAGAACCAAAGCGAAAGTCGTCGTTGATTGAGGCCCCCAAAAACAAAGCAGAAATCGAATGTGATGGAACAACCAGCTCGGCGGCTCACCTTGAGGAATAAGGCCTCGTTCAAGTAGCACACCAACGCCAAAAACGGCACGATTACTAGTCTGAAATAGGTGAATGTTCCTGAATAACCAGCCGAATCAGTTCGATGAACAGAATGAATGGTAGAGAATAGGAGAATAGAAAAAGTAGTCAGTCCGTGGTAATAGATGGTGTTGTGTGGATGGGCTGCTGGTGGGAGAGGCACAGAGATGGAGAGGGCGGCAACGAGCAGGATAGGGAGGGGAGGGAATGGGGAGCTGTCTTGATAGCGGGCGCACACACGCAACAAACACGCTCGCTCACGTTGTTGAAGCGGGGGCGGGGCCTGGAGGAGAGCGCCGGCCAATCAGCGTCCGGCTGGCAGACGCAGCAATTGCCAGTCTGGTGAGAGTCAGACGACGTGGGTCCGCATGGACGCAGACACAACAAAATGATAACACAGCAGCTCGTCAGAGAAACCGCGAGCATGCGAAAATGCGCGCACGCAGCAGCCGATGAAAAAGACTGCGGAAGGCGTCGGGAGGCGCAGACGGTCGCAGCGCGACGTAACGAGTGCGAGCGAGCAGGAGAGGTACGAGAACGGTGGCCGGGTGGCGGAGGGAGATGAGGTTGGCTGCTGGGTGGCTGGCAGGCGGCAGGCAGCCAGGCAGGCAGGCAGGCTGGCTGCCTGCATGGCGGACGGGCGGGCAGGCCGCAGATCACAGTAGGCCAACGAATACGGCGAACAAACCAAAGACTGACTGACTGCTCGAAACACAACGACACGACCAATGACGACGAGTAGGAAACTACTGCTGCTGCTGCTGCTGAACGCTGAAATATGCATGCGGCGTCATCACCCCTCGCAACCCCGGCCACATCCAGTCGCTCCAAGGGCTCTAGGGAGGAGGCAGTACTGCGCACTACTGCTGCTGCTGCTGCCACTGCTACTGCTGGAGGGGATGGATTTTGAGGGGGACGTCGATGCGGATGGCAAACGTGCAGCAGCGAGCGAGGTGACGGCTGGGCGCATTTCGCACATTCAAGGTCAAACATTACAAAAAAGAGCGACCGGTTTTCGTGTGCGGAGAAAGCGATGACCCTGGCTTAGAAATCGTTCGACCTTCGAGCAGCAATCGACAAGGGACGGACGGACGCACCGGCGGACGAGGCGCACCCGAACAAATACATATAATACTAGCAAAGCATTTCGTCTCTTCAACACAACACACTGCAGCGCTGCCGCCGCCGCCAACTTGCCCCTCGCCACTAAGCCGCTTTACGAGAACAATCGCTACGGGTTTTTAAGAGAGAGGAGAGCGGTAGAGAAGCAAGGTAGAGAAGAGAAAACAAGGAAACAGAATGATGATGTTCGTGAAATATGAGCCTAGTTACTAGCAGATTCCTAGATTCCCAGCTAATTCTCAGTAAAGGTTAGAACTTGGAAAATGAAATTATATAAAGGCTGCATTCGCAAAATATCGACACAACGTCGATATTTACGGATGTTTGAATGCAGCAGAAAAAAGTGCTCGTTGGATGAAAAAGGTCTCAGGCAGTAAAAAAAACTTTTGCAAGATCTTGCGGCTGCAACAGAAAATACGATGAGCAAGGCTGAAAGCATTGTTGCCGAGACAAACACCGACGAGGATTCCTCTCACTACTTCAACCGAAAAACTACCACTCAGAGGACACTGTTCTGTTACGCCCGCTTTCGTCAAGCATCCTCTGCACTTGACACACAAAGCACCACCCAATTGATGACTCATTTTTTTCACATTATCGAAAAGAATATCTAACTGTACGGACGTAGTAATCGCTCTTTGTCGCTCGAAACCCTCTGCACTCAAACGAGTGGCATCGATTATGACGAGCCAACGCCAGAGATTCTTTTATAAAGGGGTCCTGTTTGACGGTTCAGAAGATTCAGAAGTGTTGGGGTCGTGTGGATGGACGTCAGTGCATTTTTGGAAGGGGATAGAAGAATTCGGACCCTTGAGAAGAGGTGTTTCTTGTGGGCGATTTTCACGAAATTTTAAGTTTTATAAAAAAAAAATTCACGAATTTACGATATATTTCGAAGTTTTGCAGTTTTTATTAGAGTATATAACCCCTTTCCACCTTGGCAGACACTTTTTAAGTGAAAAGTCAGATATTAACTCAGATGGGACGGATGAAGGATAGAAGTGAGACCTGGAAATGAAGGTGAGCCGGAAACCCCTGCTAGAGGAATCGTGTTGAAAATGAGACTCAGCGTACGTAGCTTTAGCGACCCATGTGAATGAGGGGTATTGAGGAATGGAGACTGGTGTTGAGGGTGCGGTTAGTTGTTGTGTTGCAAAATTTTCAATACTCCTGACACGAGCTTCCAAACTTTTCCTTTCGTCCCATTCTTCTTCAACACGTCTCCACACCACCATCTTTTTATACAATTTTCTCCACTCATGGGCCCATTTTGTATATTTGTAGCTTTTTTTCTTACCTCTTCATTAGTGAACAAATTACTCAAAACGATTTTGCCGCTCCCGCTTCGGATGAGACCATGAAAGTGTTTCAAATACGTGTGCATGTGTACATATCACACTCGTATAATAACAAACAAGAGCGTTCCGCTTCTTTGAATGCTCTTCCCCTTTAAGCAGCTGCCATGCGAAAAAAACGCGGCCGTTACGACGAAAAAATCGAACCGAAACTGCGCCGATAAGCGGCGGCAGCGGGGAAAAAACGAAAGAGAAAAGAGCGGGCGCGGCAGGGGAACAAGCACCACCAGCAGACATATCTCCGACTATACGAAATGTCGGTGAAAAGCTCTGCTTTGAGTGCAGCTAAGTGGCTCCGCATACACGTGTAATGAAAAGTAGCATTCCTTAGTAAGAATTGGCAAATTCTACTGCCTTACACAGAAGGGAAACCTCATGTAGCAGTAGCAGCCTTTGGAAGGGGTAGAAGAATTCAGAATTCTGAAGAGGCATTTCTTGTATAGATATTTTCACGAAATTTTAAGCTCTTCTACGTTAACCCTAAAAAACTCAATTAAAGGAAGAACATTATTTGTTTTTCAGTAGTTTGAAGTCACACCAATATAAGCTTTAAAAGGTATTAGCAATTCTCGACGAATGCATGACGCGTGCCGAGTGAAAGTCCCAATTCTAAGCACAAAGAGCAGCATTCTTAGCGAACTTCATTTTTTAATCTAGTTCTAATAACTGGGCGAACTTCATTTTTTAACCTAGTTCTATCAGCTGGAAAAACTAGCAGTGCCACCACAAAGCTGGCGTGAAAATAATTTTTGGCCAGTATCTCGATGTTATCATAATAATGTTTGGGGATGCGACGTGATCGAAAGGATGGCAGTTTTTCCCAATCTTTGACTTTTTTCCGGCATCGAGCGGGTGAATCCTGGCGACGATGCATGAGTCACCGGGAAACGGCCTGTGTTGCCGTTTGTTTGAACTGTGGGAGGTGAACCGCAGCAGCAAAGAACGTCAGTTGACAACGCAGAAGAGACATTTGGGAACTGAATGGGGAAAAAAGTCCATTATTGATGAACATGGATGACATAAACACGCTCCGTGCCCCCCTATGCCTACAGCATTTTCTACTTGCAACACAGCAGCACACGTGCACGCGAACTGAACTGGTTCAATGACGTATCCGCAGCATGATACCAGCATCCCGTTCGCATCGCTTCGATGAATTGCTGCCCGAGCGCTCATGATCACTTTCCAGTCAGTTGACTGTTGGACGGCACAAGGGAGGGGGTGGATGGAAGAATGGGGTGGCGCGCAACCATCGGCCTCTCTCTGTGATCGCATCGCACCCAACCACAAATCATATCATCGATTGAAATCGAAAAAAAGGAAACTTCTCCAATATGGACTCGCAATTGCCCTGCCATACCAATGCAGCAAATCGATGGCGCTATAGGGATATAGTTACTCATACCAGTATGAAAACACAAAGTTGCACTAACACTGATTGCACTATCCCCCTGATCGACACTTCGATAAGGAAACACGACATTAACCAGCACGACACAGCGAACTTTCTCGAACAGAAAAAAAACCCTTTGGTTCAAAGGTTCACTTCCGATTTCCACTCCCTCTCCCTATCTTTTTCCGTTAACTCAGCATTGAGACTAAATGGCATGAAAATTGCCATTTCAATTACTTCCTGAGACAAAATTAACAGTATGAAGCTATTACATGGCGAGCACCATTTTGAAGGGCAGAATAGAGTATTATATAGTTGCATCCTGCCACTGCCCTATTAAAGAAACGGTGAAATTATTTTAAATTGTTAACTGCTCTTTTTCTCAGCGGTTCGCCAAGCAAATGTTTTCAAAAATGGTGGAATATGGTTAAAACACGGAACCTACACCTTTCGTTTCCCGGCAATTGGACCTAATGGAAAGCGCGTGGGCGATGAATTTTACCCATAACTCAGCATTCTTGGGGTAGTTTCCGAAATGGCTCAAGTAAAAAAAAAACACCGCAGCTGCGATGGATTGAATGAATTGAGCTACCTGATTGCGTATTCCAATATCATACAAGGATTAAAAAACCTAAAAATGACCCGGAAGTTGGTTTGCAGCATTTCAACATTGAAGAACGGTCCAAGAGGTCTCAACAACCGCACTCAAACAGCTCAGAAAATGCCCACTGAGTATCGTTCTCCTTCTCAATCCGAGATGTCCTAAGGTAGGCCCCACGAGTCGTTCTGTATAGATCGATTTCTATTCGCCCATAAAGAGCTTTCCGCACGGCTTCCCAAGGGTAAGATACATCAAAGGAAACGGAAACTTTTCGGGTTCCCTGTCTCGAATAATAACGCTATAATATGTGACCAAATGGAAGTGCAACTTTTTAGGGAAAGGAAATCATATGGAATACTAGTACATGCGTGAGCTCCATTACTCTCCAGTTGTCCTAACACTACTACAAACCTAAAGGAATCCAGCAGCATACTATTTTCAACGGCGCTATCCCAATATGAGGGGACATTGTGGTAACAGTTCATTCAAAACTGCGTAAAACATTTCCTTTTCGTTGAAAACCGGCCTGAGCCTTAGACGGGGGAGGAGAACTCCAGGGTGCGTGGGTCATTTCTATTTTCCTCGAATTCTTGTCACCTCCTTGGCTTAGTCCTGGAGTATGCTCACGTATATTGCGATAGCGCCTTTCCGACATTTGAGAAGCATGTGATCTCATGCCTAACATGCCGAGAACATACCATGGATTTCTGCAGGTAATAGACGCCCTTCAGCAAAAAAAAACCCAATGGTTTCTAAAAATTACAAGGACGAAGCATGAATTATAGAGAGAAAATGAAATTCCGTATACTGTCCAAAGAGCTGACAAATCGCACAAAGAAGATTGATTGGAATGAAGTGAACATAATCGAAAAATATATTTGTGTAACGAGTCCACCAAACACGAGCCGGGCCAATCGATTCCTTCAAAACACATCGGCACCACCAAATATTCCGCTGTTTCCAACGCCACTATTATATTATCGACAAACATTTTGATTGAATAACAAAGATGATTCGGAATGAACGGAACGTGAAATAACACTAAAAAATGATAAAATTTTTCCCAGTTTAAACCCAATGTACAATGAAGGGGGACTGAAGAAAAGCTGAAGTTAATCTTAACAGCAAATCCCAAGAAGTTGCTGTTAAGATTAAGTTCTGTTTACTTTAAGATATTAGTGTATTTTTGGTGAGCATTTTTTTCAAGAGCTAAGCCGATTCGATTTCAGTACATTCACTCTCCTAAATTGATGTTGTACCAATTAGCGTTCCAATAAATCACTGTTAATCTCGACGCGGATCGATCGCACGAAACGAGGAAGTGTAAGCGGCGGCTCACGCCATTGCGCCAGTCCTTTTTGTGTGTGATGCTAAGCTTCAGTAATACGATCACCTGCACTGCATGTGTACCCCATAAATTACGAAGGAAAGTGAAAGTACTGTTGATATTCAGTATGAGTACCTTCCCACCATCCCTCCCTACTTCATGTCGCCTCCAACAGGTGACGACCAATCTCACTTTTGGTAGCTCAAACTCCAGACGCATGACTCAGTTTCAAGAAAAAGGCAATTGAAAGGAAAAAACACAATGAAGGACAGCAAATTCTACTTGGAGAGACAATCATGTCTTTTCCCAATTCACCCATGCTCCTTCAAGGTGAATTTCTGCAACAATGCAACTTAAAAAATCACAACTCTCAAAAACGCCGTGACTAAAATTAGCTCCTGAGAAACCCTTGCAGCTCACTTTTTTACAAGCCCCGATTAATCTGGTCCTGGTCCATAAAACGCAGACTACTTTCGCGATGTCAACTCCTAAAGCGCCACTTACCACTTGTGGACCAAGGATCAATTCTAGGGTGTACAACGTCTGGACTAGCTAAGCTTTTCATCCCTCCGACGTCAGCTAATATTTGAAGAGATAAAAAACACTAGCTTGCAAATCGTCAGCTCCCGAAAATCATTGCATAGGCCAAGCCACACTCAACACGCCCGTAAAGGATGCTTCAGAATTCCTGAATGGAAATAAAATGCATGGCGCATCTCAAGAAAGCATTCATTAACCTTGACTGTCCTTTCTTCGATTTATACATTCCTATCATTATGACTAAATTGTTCATCCCAGACTATAAAACGTGGTCATTAAATATGGACACAAAGAACGAACACAGGGTTTTGTTAAGGCATTTTTGGATGTCGTAAACGTCAGGCTTGGATACAGCCGTCTAGCGATCAGTTTTTCCACTCTTATCACTCACAGACAGGTCTCGAACGTTCATATTCTAGTCACGGCAACACGAATTTGTTTAGAACACCGATCAATTTTAGGTTCATTGACAGACAACTTTGATTATCTTACGTAATAAAGCCTACGATTAATTAACATGCCTCTCAGATGATTATATTCCCCACAAGAAGCATGACTGTAAGACAATATTTGTCCATCACACGTAAATATTGGAAATATTTGGCAAAAAAAAAGAAATTAAAAAGCAAAAAAATTAGGAATATGGCCATTTCGAGGTGCGTCTTACCGACATTAAGATCTCCTACTATCACCTCCAATCTATAGTTACAGCAGTGGCCAAAAATCAATTGACAAACGATTTTCTGAGGGTCTCTCTTAAAAAAAACCCACTAAGTCGTTCCCAAACTTTCACCAGGTGTTACATTTGGAATCAGAAACATATTCTGTTAGAAAAGTTTTCGTTGCATATCCAGGAAGTGCTGCTTCCGGGAAACTGAAAGTCTTCCTCTTTTACTTTTTCGACTCTGTTTATATCATGTATTTTTCTTTGCTTTCGAATTTAATTTTGCTGTTTTCTATAGCAATCCTGTATGGCCAGAATATTCGCAGCACGCAAATTTTTTCGCAAATTCATTTTAGATCAATCGATCGAGAAATGAGACAAATCGAATTGGAAACTATATAACCACTCCGTAGCTACTATCATCTCCACTTTTTTGAAGAGTGTATCAGCTATTGGTGGTGCTACAGCAATTCTCAGGACGAAGCCGAATAACTACACAATTTAACGATAGAACATTTTTCGAATGTCGTGCTAGTTCCAGGCTCACTGTTTCTGATACTCAAAACGAATTGGTCGTCGCTAATGAACAGACTTCATAAATCAAAACTGTTTCAAGACGTCTACATGCGACCGATCTCAGTGGAAGGCGCCCTGCAGAGAAACCGCTACTTACAAAGAAAATCGTGTTGCCTTTGTCGAAAGGGCTAAGGACGTGTTGGATGGACGCGACAAGAAAACAATGTTCTATTTTTAAAACGGTCAGAGTATTTGCTGGGAAGTGATGAGACTAGGTAAGGCGTTCTGTTGTAAAAGGATTCGTAAGTATCAGCTGCCCACCGAAAAGCATGTTGGGGAAAACTTCGGTTTTAGATTTCCTTCAGTAAGCACGGTCTCGGACCACTTCACCATAACTATTTGAATAGATACGGTTACGAAAACAACTTAGAGATATCATAACGTCCCACTCCTCTTCAATCCATTAGCAGGCTGTTCATATCCCAGCAAGACAACGGCTCGAAGCGTACGTCTGACCATATTCGTAGGTAGCACAATCGGGGTCGTTTGCAAGTTTTTAATTAGTCAAGTCAGCAAAGTCGCTTATACAGCTGAAGCTCTCCACAGAAAAGCAGAAATAGTCGCTCTGCTAGAGTTGAACAGTTTTTCCAATTAGAATAGTCTCATTTCTTAATCAATTGATCTTAAATAGACTTGCGAATTCATTTGACATTTCAAACTCCAAAAGTTTTGGTTTTATCCAAATGCAACAAGAACGGTAATTACGCCTAAAAAAACTGAAAGAAAAAAAAAACACGAAAAAACGCATATAACAAATCAAACCTCGACAAGGTGGAAGGAAAATTCTCAGTTTTTTCGGAAATAATACTCTCTCCAAATGTGCAAAGAAATGTTTTTTTTTTTGAATGAGCTTCTTACTCAGGTAAAAAATCTGGTTCAAGCTTGTAGACAACTCAGGGGTTCTCAGAAGGCAAATCCTCAAGAAAGTGTTTGTCAACTGATTTTTGGCCGCTACTGTATATGTGCAGATTCCTTTTCATGTCCTCAAACAGGTTCACACAAATGGAAGTAAGAGCGTTGAATAAAAAATAAACATAAACAGCAAAAATGGTTTTCTGGTTTCTTGTTGGACACGTCACCCTGGTAATATGAGCGAGCGAAGCACTCCAACAAGGAACTCTCGTGAACGACATAATGAGCCCATTAAAAATATAAGTCAAGAGCTAGGACGAATAGTTATACAGCAATCAGGTTAAATAAGAACGGAAAATCCATTAGAGAGCGAAAGTGAATATTTAGCATGTGGTAATCATTGATTTATGCATTTTCTTATCACAGTTGACAAGATGTCGATTGCATACGTCCTCTGCACGTACTGTTGCCGGAGCGATGGACTAGCTCCTCACCGCTTTCTTTTGAATTGAACTATGTTATGTTCAGGAGCTGCATGATTTCGACTTCACCTTTCCGGTGAGGAGAAGTCTCTGAACGCCAATTTCTTAATCCAACCAAGAAACGCTCTAGTCAAGGGTCTAGTTGTAGTATATGGATGCGTGTAGAAGTAAGCGTGTGCTGTAAGGAAAATATGTTGTCGAATACATAAGTTTGGAGGGATTTTTCTGTTCACCTAACCTGAGGATAGCATACGGCCCCAGTATTCCATGTGCACCTTGTTTTGCTGCTATTCGCTATAGGTACTTGACTTTGTACTAAACTATGTTACTCACACAAATTGCTTGCTCAAATGTTTCAGTCGCTAAATACCCCAAAATCTGATATTTGGATAAGAGCGGTTTGATTTATGCAAAAACGGACGGACAAACACGCGCATTTTTTGTTAACAAAATTTTTTCCCCTTTTTACTTTTTTCTTTTAGGACTTCCTTCTTCAGCAAGATATTATCGTCCTCTGGTAAGTTCGCGAGGAACAAGCAGCAATAGAGAGAAGCACAGGCAGGTCCTATCTATTATGCGCTTACATCTAAGTTTTTGGGGTTTGAATATTCAACTCGCCTGACACTAAAACTGCACCAACCCTAATCCCAGATTTCTGATAATTCTTGTAATTTCATTCGTTGCCACGTGAAACATTTTGTTTTCTTCCGTGGGAGCAATTTAATCACTTAAGGGACAAAATAGAACATTCGGCGTTGACTTCTTTTTTGGAATGCACTATGCATCCTACTTCCACGCTTAGTGGCATTGAATGTGATTTGGCCTAACCTCCCCTTCAAAAAGCGAGAAAGTGTCGGGTGCAGACCAAACACCACAACTGACGACGGCCTCCAAGTAAATCTGGTTAGAAGTTGTTCATAGTGATAGCTGATTTCTGGTAAATGAGTTGTAATTAGTGACAATGATAGAATACAACTGCAACAGGCTAATCATTTCATTGGCAGAAAACATTAACATTTTGTGAAGGCCGTCGTCACTTGTGGTGCATGGTCTGCACCCGACACTTTCTCGCTTTTTGAAGGGGAGGGTACACATGACTTGCTGGGACAGCCGATGTGCAAATCAGTGTTATATCGACTAACCAGGAAAGGCATTCAACTCCCATGGAACTTTGTATTGAGACCCATATGATAGAGCTTCAAACGCTGATTACAAATATGGAAACTAAAACTGCAAAATGAACCTGCCAAGGAAGTTGTGAGCAGTCAAAGTTGGCTGGAAGTAAAGCGTAACATATGAGTCCTGGGCATTCAAAATCGCCGTGGAGTAGTGGTAGTGTCGAACTTTGCACATGAACGGGAACAGAATTAATGACCTACCAGCTGGTGAGCGAGAGCATTACCGCTACTCCACGGCGGCTTTGAAAGCCCGAAGGCTGGCTGTGTAATGCTTTACTTCCAGCCAACTTTGACTGCTCACAACTTCCTTGGCAGGTTCATTTTGCAGTTTTAGTTTCCATATTTGTAATCAGCGTTTGAAGCTCTATCGATATATCTGGGTCTCAATTCAAAGTTCCATGGGAAGTTGAATGCCTTCCCTAAGGGTCTGGTATTAATTAAGCGACTTCGCAGAACGGAAGACCTGGTTGGTCTGGACGAGATTTGATCCAAG
>MU869995.1:11948-23877 GCA_036418205.1 Ostertagia ostertagi | reverse complement strand
GTAGGCTCCCCAACCCCAGATTGGTATCCCGCCGTGAGTTTAGAGTGGTCACGAGGGAGCCGATGATTTCGCTCCACCGACGACCGCTGCCATTTCAATCGCGTTTGTTCCCTCTCGCATTCCGCGTGCTGTGTAGCGTTCTCCCTCTCTTAGCAGCGCTGTGTCACTCCCATACCAAGCCCGCCCTCATAATGGAAATCACTGTTGATCTAGTGCGTTTCGCTTTTTCTTCGCACTAGCTTATTCCTCGCACTTCTTGTCTTGTTTTCGAGTGAGATAGCGCACTAATTCTATCCCTCCCCGTGGCTTCATCACAGTTATCTTTACTTACAGATGAGTTTTCTGATCGCCTCAAACATATTATAGTTATTCAGGCACATTTACGACGAAGAAAAGCATGAGACGGCAGAGACAACGCCGAAAACCCAAATGCTCTACCAGATCCTTCATTTGGCTTGTGATGTGATATTTTGTCTTCTTATTGTCCTTCCAAGGGTCGACGACCCTTTGGCGAATCCGAATCTGGCCATCACTCATTCGCTGTTGAACACCTTTGGCCCAGCTGTATGGCCGACCATTTCACTGATCGTCTATTCGAAAAGGGTTAGACACGTAAGTTCTGAGTTGAAATTAATTTCACGCTCTTTTTAAGTGGTCTACAATTGTGGCTCTTTTATGAGGATAGGGTTAGGGTTGGGGAAGTACATTTATAAATCGCCATCTCTTGATGAATCCCTTCAGAATGTGTCACGCAAACGGCTCCCTTCTGGAATCGTAGGTACATTTCAATCTGAATGCGGCCTGAATCTCCTTTCCTCGTTCAATGCGCTTTTAACCTTTTCTAAGCTTTGTTCAAGGAGTTTCAGTGCTTGCAGCGTGGAGCATAGCGCAGCTATGGGCGCGGTACGTCCCCTTCATCTCGCTGTCTGAGCCTCTGCTGTTTGGGAGATAGTGAGCGTTAGTGTTAGGTAGCACAGATGAGAGTTGCCTGGAATGCGAAAATAACGTTCAAGGAAGGGGTCCCATCTCTCGAATTCTAAGCGTTTTTCTTGTTTTTTTCTTACTTTTCGTCACTGGTCACCTCTAACTTGGGCTACAATTGGCTGACTTTTCATCGTAAATCCGCCTTTAACTTTTTGCACACTTTTCGGCTATACCTGTCGGCAGTGGCGCGCCTTTGACGTGAAGAATTAAGAAAATTCAATAAATTACTTCTTGGGAAGACACTGCCATTTTTCTAGCCTGCTAAGTATAGCAAAGATAAAAAGAGTGAACAATAAGCATGAGCAAAAAGACTGCTCTTTTTCAGGAACTCTACTTTCGGACAGTCATCATGTGCAGGACGTGCTCGTCACCTAATAGCAGTAACATCGACAATCGACGAGGAAGGATGCGTATGGTGTGAGGCGAAAGAATCATCACGATGTATACAGCGGCCATTTCACTACGACCCACAACGATCTCTACAGTCTTTATTCAGTTGTATGAATACAAAAGTGTATATAATGTTTTACTGTTCTTACCAATCGACTGCAATGAATATGAAATCTCATGCTGGGCTTCCTCCGATTTCTCAGAATGCGCTCCGCGCGCTACATTTCTCGCAGGGCTGCCCAAACAGAGTCAACCCTGCGTTGCGCAGTTCGCAACGGCACGTTGAGAGATCCTCAACGCACGCTGTATGGGCGGAGACACAGACGGCTCGAGCATGCGAGTGTGAATGTTCGCGCGAGAGAACGTGTCTAATCGGGCGAAACTGCGCAACGTGGCCGTTGAGAACTGCGCAACGCAGGGTTGACTCTGTGCCCAAACCGTCTGGTACACGGAGCGCTGAATTGGTGTAGCACTAGGTGACGCTACACACCAATACCACTGTCAGGAAGTTAGAGACCCGAATCGAGCTCCGCCCAAGGCAACCAGACTTTTCACTGCTTCGAGCCGGCTAGATGGCAAAAGATTAAAGATCAGATGTTTCCCACAAGCCATTGTATAGGTAGGTTGCATGCAGGGAGGTTTCACGATAACTTAACAGTTGAGTCGAAAGCTATGCCACTCATTTTTATTACTTTCATTTACAGCTTCTCAGAAATGGTGGTGATGTCCGTTCCTCCAAGTGGTGCCACTGGGAACTGCTCACTTTTGTGAGCTGAGCTGAACACGGACATTCGAATGCAGGCGACAGGCCCCCGTGACAGGCCGGCCTACGAACACCCACGTCACATCACAAATGTCATGTCGCTATATGAATCTCGAGATAATGCTACGGCGTCCGCGGGAGCCGACGCGCACTCGCAAAGCCCGGCGAGTGTGAAAAGTATGCGAGGGTCTCCGGTGCAAGGACGGCATCGGGGGGCAACTAGGCTAGTCCAAAAGCCCGCAACGTATGGAAGACTCGCGTTGCGACATTAAATGTTGGCACGTTGACGGGCCGCTCCAGCGAGTTGGCAGAAGCTCTAGAGCGCCGACGAATTGATTTCTGTGCCGTGCAGGAAACGAGGTGGTCCTGCTGCAAGTCGAGGGACATTGGCCGCGGCTTCAAAGCCGTTCTCTGTGGCGGTCCCAAAACCACCAACGGCGTCGGGATGATTGTCTCTGAACGCTTTCCGTGATTCGATAGTAAGCGTGGAGCGCTTCGACGACCGCTTAATGAAGATCATTGTCGTCATCGAACAACAAAAATACCACTTCTTCTCTGCGTACGCTCCGCAGACGGATGCTCCGAGCAAGCCAAGGACAAGTTCTGGAACCTGCTTGATGAGAAGACAGCTGAGGTACCGTCACAAGAAGCCATAATTGTCGCAGGTGACCTCAATGGTCACGTGGGCGCTACGAAAGACGGTTATAGCTGTCATGGTGGTTTTGGATATGGGTCACGTAATACTGATGGCGAGCGAATTCTTGAATATGCAGACTCGCATAACCTCGCCATTGTAAACACGAAATTCCGAAAACGTGACTCACATCTTATCACCTTCTATAGCGGTAAAACCAGAACACAAATTGATTTCGTCCTTGTCAGGCACCGCGATCAAGGGCTCGTAACAGACGCGAAAGGTAGTACCTTATGAAACGGTCGTCACACAACACCGACCACTGATTTGCACGCTGAAGATCGCCCCGCCAAAACAGAAACTGGCTGAAAGGTGTGGGCCAGCGAGAATCAAGTGGTGGCGACTGAAAGAAAAAGAAGCGGCCGTCGTTTCCCGCATTCGATTACCGGCGGTAACGACTGTCGACGAAACTTGGAAAGGTGCTGCCGAAGAAATAACTCGGATAGCTCGATCCGAGCTCGGCATGACGAAGCCTGGACGGCGGAGAATTGACAAGCAAACACGGCTGTGGACGGATCAGGCAGAAAGAGAATGGTTCGAGAATGAAGAAGCCGCCACCACGCATTTCGTTTGAAGAGATGGCTGATGACTGGCGGATAGCAAACGAAAGAGGCAAAGAAGGCCGTCGTCAAGCAAATCAACTCATTTTGCTGATGCCAACAAAAAACTCGAGTCGCGCGATGGAGAGCGGTACGTTTACCGACTTGCAAAGACCCGCCATCGCCAGACCGAGGATATAGAAAAGTTCTTTGGCATAAATGACGAAGAATGGCCAGCTTTTGACGGATCGCAAGAAAACTTTGAAGCGATGGCACGACTACTTCGAAAGCATCTCAACAGTTGAATTTGCCCATCCTGCCATCCCTCTTGCTCCACCAGTACACGGTCCCGTTCAGAAGATAACCGTGAGTGAGACCATAATGGCTTTGAAGAGATGAAGCCAGGCAAAGCAACCGGTCCCGACGGCCGACAAATACATTAATTTATTATTTTTACAATATAATTACAATATTCAAAGTCTACTTAATCACTTGCAAAAAATCAGGAAATATTTAATTCAAACTTGATTATCTACTTGTTGAAAAGTTAATTTCAGTTGATCTCTTTGTCCTCCCTTCCTTTACTGATGAGCATAGGAGGAGAAGACTTAACTTGTTTAGTCTCCGTCTTAGGATCACGTGCAGAACGGGGACTGAACGACTTATTTGTTCACCACCCCTCCAAATAAATATAAACCAACTCATAGAATAATGTTCAATTTCGAATAAACATCGTTACCAGGACAATATTTAATAAATTAGTTCGAGTTAACTTGTTTTTATTGTAAACATTAACTTCATTGTGGAAGTGCTGGAATCTTGTAGAATGGTTGACGAAGCTCTTTCACCAGGTCATTGCAGACAAGAAGGTGCCTGAGAGTTAGCAAGAAAGCACGACGATTCCCATCTGGAAGAAGAACGGTAGTCTCAGTGTCGCGGATGCGACGGTGGCCCGCTGGGCGCACCGCGCGCCCCGGCCCACTTGCGCTCGGTTGCCAACGCGCTCCAGCGCCATTGGCCCCGCCTCCCTGCGGTCGAGGCCAGTTAGTCGGCGCTACGCGCTCCGTCCTAGCGGCGGTGCTCGTAGGAGCTGGCCACCGGTGGCAGGTCGGTGTTCACCGGGCAACGCGATGAGGCCAGCTAAGGCGAAGGGGCACGTCGCTCCGTAGTCCATGTTGGCGGAGCGCCTGTCATCCCAAAGCCGGTCGTGTCCTTCCCCTGCTCCCCGTCTGGGAGCAGCCCTTACAACATCCCAGATAGGACACGTCGGCCGCATGGAGCCCCCAGAAGAAGCCGAGCCAACGTGGGGGTCTAATACGTCGAGTCAGCTGGCGGGGCTCACCTCTGAGAGAGGTGACCTCCGGGAGTTCGAGGAGTATGGTGAGTTACTACGTCATAATAAATGTTAGTAAATATAATTGTGTTTTCTATGTATTATATGTGGGTTTACCCTAATTATATCGGTCTGTTGTGTGTCACTCGGGTTTAGTAGGGCTGTTTACCTAGGTCAGCCCGTCGGCCACTAGTGAGTAGGTTGAGCTGCCGACGGGCGCCCCCTGTGTCCCCGGGGGGAAGTTGGGTCCGCTCCTCCTGGTGGGCGCTCAGGAGGCAGCGTGGTGGGGCTGATGGGCAGCTCGGCGGGAGGTCGAGTGTCGGGGAGCATACACACCGTTCGCGACACTCAGAGACTGCACTAGCTACCGTCCAATTCGCCTGCTCTCGCACAGCATGAAAATCTTTGAGCGAATTGTAGACAGTCGTATCCGGGACATCGTCGAGCTGACCACCAACCAGTGTGGTTTTGTGGCTGGTTGCAGCACCATCGATGCCATACACGCCGCTCGCCTTCTGCTAGAAAAGCATCGCGAGAAACAAAGACCGGTGCACCTTGCCTTCCTAGACTTGGAGAAGGCTTTCGACCGCGTTCCACGTATGCCTTACGACAGCATGGCGTGCCTGAAGAGCTTATTGAGTGGGTGCGCATCCTTTACTCGAGTCCAAAGAGCCGAGTGCAAACGGCAGCAGGAACATCGATGGATTTTCCCATCTCTGTCGGGGTACATCAAGGCTCTGCGTTATCCCCACTCCTATTTGTTGTCGTCATGGATGCCATTCAAGAGATCTCAGAAGCCGGCTCCATGGACGCTTCTTTATGCTGATGACGTGATGCTCGCTAGCGAAGATAAAAGCACGCTCGAGCAACAGGTGCAAACCTGGTCCGACCGTCTGGCTATGTTCGGGCTCAGGTTGAACGTCAAAAAGAGAGTACTTGACCACCGATTCGAGTGAGCCAGGCTCTATTAAGATCAATGGTACTGAGCTCACACGTACAACGACATTCAAGTATCTTGGATCAGCAATCGCGTCTGACGGCAGCCTGGCTTCTGAAACGAATTCTCGCGTGAGTGCAGCTGGTCGAAATGGCGCTCGATGACTGGCGTTCTCTGCGATAAGAACATACCAGAACGTCTCAAATCTAAGATCTATAGAACCGTCATCCGGCCAGTCGCGATTTACGGTGCTGAGTGCTGGCCTGCGACTAAAGAAGTTCGAAGCCCGTCTCAGTGTGATGGAGACAAAGATGCTGCGCTGGACAGCCGGAGTCACACGATTAGACCACATTCGAAACGATGTCATCAGAGAGCGATTCGGTGTGGCTCCAATTGTCGACAAGATGCGCGAAGCCCGTCTTCGATGGTATGGTCATGTTCTTCGCGCGAATGATGACAGTGTCCGTAAGATCGGTCTCAACCTTGACGTGCCCGGAAAGGGGCGCCCGAAGCAGCGCTGGCTCGATACGTTGCACACAGACTTGAAGTCGGTTAACATCCACCCCGACCAAGCATTTAATCGGGAAAAGTGGCGTCAGCACATCAGAAAAGCGGACCCCGCCAACAAGCGGGACACACGCTAAAGAAGAAGAAGACAGCTTCTCAGAAATCAAACGTGACGGCTCCTTTTCGCTGGTAAACACCATCTGGCGAACTTAAAATGTATCGGCTATGTAATGAGCTCGTCTCTACTAGGAAGCATCACATCTGATCCGGTTTTTGGGTAGATTCTTATGTTCTTTCAGGTTGAGCAGTAATTTTCCGCCTTTTTTTTTAAGGTGGATGGCTCTTTGATTTTTGCTGATTATTTTCGAAGGTTATGGTGTAGCCTGAACGCGCTCAATCGCTTGCACATTTTGATGTACACTACAATTATGTTATATTGTAATCGACAGAATAGAAAACAAGCAAATTGGGAAGAATCCCCGCATACGCTAGAAAAAGGGATGATAAGGGTGAGACGCGCACCGCGTCTCAATGTCCAACGAGGTGCGCAAAGTGAGACGCGTTACCGCGTCTCAACTTGTATCTGCGGTTGCGGATCATCCTATCTTGAATACGAAAGCGATTGCAGCTCAAGCTAATTAGAAGTAGTCGTTATCTCCTTTCCTTTCTAATACTCCTTTCTGTGTTGAAAAAACAACGTGGTGGGTAGCGGGTGCAGAGCAAGACTTCCCAACAAGGCGAAGTTTCTCTGACAAACAAGCCCACCGAAGCTTCTCGATTTCGGTCCTACGCAAAGGTTTAGTTACAGTTGCAGATTGCATGAAATTAGTCATGTACGAGACGACCAATTTAGCTAAGTTTTCACTTTTTCCTTCTGTTACCGCACGGCTTGACAATGGCTTTCCGTCATAGGCTTTACAATGCTCAGAGAATCTTTATCCCAAGTTTCTTTAGAACTAGAAACATGCGATAGATGAATCGTTAGAGAAAAGAGAGGGGTAAAAAAGGGATACAGAGCCTTCCAGGTATAGATGTGCACGCTTCAGAGGACTTTGAAGATGCATAGAACTTGAACGTAGTCAGCGTCGTCGGGTACGTTGGCGATCCGTTGGCTGCATCCAAATGGAGTGCCTTTATCAAGACCCTTTATCTGAAAAAAAGGTTGAGGCAAGATTAAGTAGCAATGAAGATAATAATACTACAGATTTTCTTTATCGTTCTACTAATAGACCATTAACTCGGTGTGTAGAGCGGCCATATCAAATCCATAGACATGCCTAATTAGACGGCGAGATATGCACTATAAGTATGTATTGATGTAAGTATGGGTATGAGTGTACGTCCACGAATGAAGTGATAAGGACTTGGAATAAAAAAATCCGTAAGAAAATCGTGTATCTAACAAGACTTGAGCTATTAGTGTTTTGCGATGAGGCGATTCTGATAGACCCCATGGCTATATAAACACTCCTAAACACACTGCAGATCATTCCACAAGATGCTGCATTGGAGATGGAAGGGGGGGAAGGGAAGGAGGGAAGGATGGGGAGAGGAGTAGTAAACCAAGAGGGTGTGGTCGAATCAAGTGTTGAGATATCGTTTGAACTAACCCAGATTTTAGACACAGTGCAGTCATCGCCCTCTAAACCAGTAAGAAACAAAAAAAGAGCTGCAATTCCGTGATATGTTATCAATTCCACCTCTGGCAAGTTGTTTATTTCAACAACCTACCTTTATATACCAACTCGAGAAGCCACCATACAGCGCAGAAAGTACATGTTGCTCCAATGGAAGCCAGTTCTTGTGCCATCTTAACAAAAATCATTGTTATAGAGGAAATGCCGTATGATCAAAAAATAATGTAATCTAATCTTGTGAACCCACATCGCCGTATAGATCGAGAAATAAGGACCGGCCAGTTTTTTGTATCTGGCTCCTGCCAATTTATAAGCTTCTTGCGAAAGTTGCTCATTCCATACCTATAAGCAACGGTTTGGTTCCAAACACTGGTGAAAAATCCTACTGATGATACTACTGATATGGATGATAAATTGAATTCATGGTGTTCTCAACGAAAGAGAAAAGGATGAAGCTTTAAGAGTACAAAAAAATTCCTAGATGCGCCACTTCATGCAGAATCATAGAAATAACAGAATCGACGTTAGTAGGCGCCAAGCGGTGGTTCATCCGCCGTGCTGGCCCTTTCGCCCACTGTGGTAGTATCATACGATCAGCGTCACCTCGCCAATTCTATGCTCTCGCGTCTCGTGGAATAACTTATCTGCTGGGCGCCCACTATCTTTAACCCTTTGACGACAATGCGGATTTGCACGTAGCTTGCTCATGGGACCACGCCTCTTTTTGGCGCGCCCAACTCTCGCTCACAATTGGGCAAAATTGTCCCTCAAAGCAGTTTTTCTATAGAATTTTGATTTGACAGTACTGTAGACAGTGTACTAGATATAGCTACAGTTCTAGGCTTTCATACCGTATACTGTTATCAAGAAAATTCCAAATCAAATTTAGAACGAGAACTTGGGTTTCAAAGGAAAGGAGGGGAAAACCTGTGAAAGTTCAAGAGAATTTCCAATACACCTCGATCCTCTCAACATATATGGGGGCTCTGAGAAGTTGAAGAAGTCCTCATTAGTAATTAATCTTGAGAAAAGAAATGCAAAGCCTCAATTAATATGCTGGCGAGCGACCTGAATGACGCATTATAAAATTCTATATAAATTAGCCTTCTTAAGTAACATTGTTCTGTGGAGCCGTGCTCTCAGTCATAGAACTATTGACTAGTGCTTTATAAGTATGTCAAGGGGTGTACCTGTACAAATTTATTCTGTCACATGCGCAAGAAATTACAATACCGCCACTAACTTTTGAAATTTCTCCGCTGAGCGACGGATTTGCAGCGTCGCAAAGCGTCGCCCCTTCATAACTCCCCCCAAAGCGGGTCAAATGATTGGTGCTCTACACCATTGGACTCGTCTCTCTGTGGCGAGTCTAACCATTTGTTGGAAAACTTAACGGTGCACTAGGCCAGTAAAAAATCGACAATAAGAAAACACGCGAATAACTGCAAATTTATCGCGTTTCCTTTCTTTCGTTTTTTCGTTAGAACTTCGTTCGATCAAGATTTCTGCGAATCTCGACAAAAGACGTTGAACTCAGTCATAAGCGTCCTAATAGCAGAATATGTCTCTCTCGCAATTTGCTGGAAGCGTAAATTCAGATTGCGCACAGATGCACTCCGAGTTGCGCGACAGAGACAGACACAAAAACTGTTTGAATGTGGCCGTGCGCATGTCATACCGCATTATCTGCATCTAGATTGTTCCTTCAAATGAGATGGTCTCAGCAGTGCCCCAGAACGCGGAGTCGCGTAGTCTCTCTCTCTCTGTGAATGAGACTCCGCATCTGTCTCATTACCAGGACCTTCCATGGTCCCCTAGCCACACGCGCAGCGTTAAATATGAGCTTAGCACGTTAGCTGATCAACTACTGATCTCCTCGCTTTCTCCGTAGTTAATAGAAAGTCATTAGATCAATTTCTACGGGCTGCGAGAGCAGCTCAGCTCGTCCTGGTGAAATTTTCCAATGTTATCAAGCGTAAGGTTTTTTCCAAGAAATTGAGCGCCGTGGGGGCGATTTCTTCCGTTAGCTGGCTTGAAGAGTACGCTTACTTGTGTGTAGGAATAAGATCACACACTTGCTTGCAGATGACCGCTCCCTGCGTGCTGTGGCCATGAACATGCCTCCTCGTCATGCCCTAGCCTATTTGGTGAAATTTTCCAATGTTTGAGCGAAGGTTTTTCCGAAAACTGAGGAGGTAGAGGGAAAATCTCTTTACTGTTGTAGAGTACGCTTACTTGAGTGTAGAAATAAGATGACATACTTGCTTGTAGACGAGCGCTTCCGCCGTGCTGTGGCTGTGAAAATGCCTCCTTCGTCATGCCCTTGTGGAAAGATCAGATTTTTTGCATTTCCAGATGAACTCGCAGACCTGAGATGTGCCCCATTGGATTCCCCGTGAAAAATGCTATCGAATGTTATGCATTACTCCTCCCAGTTGAAAATTTGGTTTTCTCACCGTTTTAGCCTTCCCCTATTGCCAATTGGCGCATCATTATTCCACTATTACTGCCCCAAAATCTCAAAGTTTCATTTTTCGTCGAAACTTTGCCTATTGGGGTAATTCGATGCCACTGGTAGCAGAAGAGATGAGCCTTTATTCCGTAGTGTGACCCCAAACATCACACCTCGTCATGCCCTTGCGATATGATCAGATTTTTTTGGTTCTCCAGATGAACATAGAAGACTGAGATGTGCACCATTCAATTCCCCATAAAAAATACTGTCGAACGGTATACAACTCACTTTCTGGAGGCGGTGCGTGGACTTTCCCACGCACTTTCGACACGCATAGGCGGTGTATCGATCGGGGCGTGCGCTAGGCTACCGAACGAAAGACCATCGGCCATATATGAGCTCTACCGCACCTGGCCAGTGAATCGACCCAGTGGCTCGAGGAAGGCGATCGGCGATAAGGAAAAGGCCGAAAACGGTGAAAAACGAAAGTTTCAAGTGGGAACTGAGATGTATATCGTTCGATAGCATTTTGCATGGAGAATCGAATGGTGTACACCACAGCTCCGTAGATCCACCTGGAAGACCAAAAAATCTGGTTTTTATTTCAGGGCATGACGGAGAGCGATGTTTGAGGCCACACCAGGGAGGAAACACTCACTCAAGCCCGAGTACATCATCTTTTTCCAACATACAAGTAAACTTACTCTACGATAGGGAAGAGAGTTCGTCCCTCCCTTCTCGAATTTCCTCAAAACATCCCTTCGAAAATTGGGAAATGTCACAAAATGGATCTAGGTGGCAGGCCCTCACCATTCATGACCTAGATCGCTCCTCTCAGCACTCGCGTTGCGCTATACACGTGGCTTCGGACAGTATTTTTTATGGGGAATTGAATGGTGCATATCTCAGTCTTCTATGTTCATCTGGAGAACCAAAAAAAATCTGATCATATCGCAAGGGCATGGCGAGGTGTGATGTTTGGGGCCACACTACGAAACGAAGGCTCACCTGCCACCAAAGTACTTCTTATGGTAATTCATACAGAAACTTGTAATCCCGTACGTGCTTACGCTCACGTCCCAAGGTGTAAGGAAATTCGTCGCTGCCTTCACATCTTTCTACATAACATCTGCTCTAAACATGGAACATGTCGCAAAAAATGGGGCGAGGTGTGATGGTTGGGGCCACACTACGAGAATGAATGTCATATTCGTAATCAGGGCATCGAATTACCCCAGTAGGCAAAGTTTCGACGAAAAATGAAACTTTGAGATTTTGGGGCAGTAATAGTGGAATAATGATGCCAATCGGCAATTAGGGGAAGTATGAAAACGGTGAAAAACCAAATTCAACTGGGGTGGGCCCCCCTGGTTCACCGCGATGAGTAGTGATAATTCGATGGAATTTATTTCACGGGATGACCAATGGGGGGCGCACATCTCCAGGGCTCGAGGGTATCTGAAAATGCAAAAAAATCTGATCTTTCCACAAGGGCATGACGGGGAGGCATTTTCACAGCCACAGCACGGCGGAAGCGCTCGTCTACAAGCAAGTATGTCATCTTATTTCTACACTCAAGTAAGCGTACTCTACAACAGTAAAGAGATTTTCCCTCTACCTCCTCAGTTTTCGGAAAAACAAACGCTTCGCTCAAACATTGGAAAAATTTCACACCAAACTAGGCTAGGGC
>MU869994.1:0-24240 GCA_036418205.1 Ostertagia ostertagi | reverse complement strand
CAAGGTCATAAAGAAATGATTCCGAAAAAAAGCGTAGAGAGTAGACAAGAAAAATGCAGTATTCTTGAGTGTCGCTATACCACTCCAAACTGATTGGACTAGGTTACAACCCTGAGGCAGGAAAATGGCTCACTAACGCTCCATAATACAATACATTAAGATAAAGAAGCTTTTGCGACCTAAAACACACCATATCAAAAACTGACCGTGACTCAGACCTGTGCCAGTCAGCCGCACAGAAGATTTTCGAAAATATATTACCACAGAAGGCTCAGGAATAGTTCATGTTACTGTTTTTTTCTTGAAAAAAAAACATTAGGTTCCTATGAATCAATTGAGTCCAATGGTACAACAAATTTCCCTGAAGAAAAGAGAGCAGTAAACAAATAACAAAGGGCCGAAAAAGACGCGGATCCGCGCCTTACGCGGCATTGGCGAGCTCGATATCTTCATGCAACTCAGATTTAGGTCGTTTGGAGGCTTGGACTTGGACCCTGCATCACATACAATTGTTGACCCACAGTGCCTCAGACTTGATTTATCTCGAGCGAAAATATTTGTTCATAAGCAAGATCACATTGTTTCAATGGTTGCTGCATGCTTCTCCTCAATAAAATAGGGTCGCTCGTGGCTGCTCTTCCACAAGTTTTCTGAGGATTGACACAAAGCTGTTTCACAATCAAAATTTTGGCCGACTATTTGGTCGTTTTCAGTTCCATGGTCGCAACTTGATGATTATCTTTGTTCATTTATTATCTTCTTCCGTTAACACTTTCCTCGCTCACATCCATTTTCTCTGACTGTTCGCTGTTTTTTGTCTTCTAATGCTTTCGCAAAATCAAAGTATAGAACATGAACTTGTTTCCGAGCATCAAGGGATCTAGACCAGTCATTGAGAGAACTAAATAGTGCAGTCATCTGAGATGATTTAGATAATATCCATATATGACCAATTCCTCTTACCGATCGATATTTCGGAATACAGTTATCAGTGCAGCAGCGAAAAGTGCAGATGAAATAGGGTTTCCACGACGGACTCCTTCTCTTATTTTGATTGACTTCGCCTGGCCATATATCTTGATATTTACAGTAGCGGACTCGTTGATGTTCGGGAGAAGGCGAACGATTTTCGGGTGAACTACTTGTCAGTGTAGCGATCTCCACAGAGCATTGTGTTCTATGGAATCAAGCGCTTCGATATAGTCGATGAAAGCGCTGTACCGAGCAATTTTGTATTCAACGCTCTTCTCCATAGGATTGCTGACGGATATGGTCGACGATAGAATAAGTTGACGGCGCGTTAAACGAGCTGATCGTGTTCTTTAAGGAAGATAATCGTTCGCTGCCCGATTTTAAAAAGCCGTCGTATAAATAGAAAATGTTATGTACTGAGCTCATTGACTTGAGAAGGTCAGAAAAGAAATTTCGTGGGGCTATGCTGTTTCCATTCGGCAATTTTTCAGAAACACGTAGCTCAACGCTTAAGAAAGCTAAATATCTTTGCTTCTTCTGATGCCTACATTTTCTCTCAAATCTACTCTCAAAACCACTACCAGAAAAATATTATCGGTAAATACTCAAAAACTCTTGTTATAAGAAAACGGCCCAATAAAACCTGACCAAAAGAAGCTAGACGATATGAAAATGGACATTGAGAGTCGTGTGAGTACTCATCAGAAAAATGAAGTAGGTTGAAAGAAAGAGGTGTTGAGAAATGGTAAGATTCAACGTTAAGGAAATCCAGGCTGTGAAGGATCAGTTTTATTTCAAATGCTCGTTGAGTTGCTGTGACAGTCTGGGGGAACAAAGTGGAATTTTCACCGATGCCAAAGCATCAATAAAAAAGGCAATAACAATGACATCCAGGTAAGGATGCTGATTTAGTCCAATTAGTTTGACCAAAGAAATATGGTTACCTGAAAATACTACTGCAATTTTCCTCAATCCGAGCAAGAGAGAGTACAACCAGCAGAGTCCGGCGTGAAGCGATCAGTGCTTCGATTCGTTTGCGAGGGGCGTCCTGCCTTCCGAAACGAACGCCTGAGCGCTGTCTCTTCAAGTGTCCATCAAGTTTCGCGCCTTTCTTGGTCGCGCGCTCTCCCGTTGCCATTAATGCGCAGATTGTCATTAGCTGCGAAACGCAGTCGATTTCGCTGGATCCGAGCGTTGCGCCAGCGAATCGAACCGATGCACCAGCGACTCAATTACTGGCGGGACCCAACGTTTAAAGGAAGCGCCCGCCCTTTCAAACAGTGTCCACTGTCAAGTCCCGCCACTTTCAAAAAGGGTCCACTGTCACGTGACACTGTTCGAAGTGGCGGGCTTCCTTTGAACGTTGGGTCCCGCCACTATTGAGTCGCTGGTACATCGTTGGACTCGCTGGTACATAGTTCGACTCGCTGGTGCAAGTTCGATTCGGCTAGCGAATCGCGGCGATTCGCTCACTTATGACATTGCAAAAGGTTAGGTCATGGGCTACACTGATTTTCGGCCGAAGCTGACGATTACGGTTTCTGCATCGTACCGCGGAAGCGATTCTGCGGACACATTTCAAAGTCAACCTCAGACCTCTTGCCGTCGTCCCAACACACAATTTTCTAGATATTTTCCATGTTCACCTTCACTCGTGACAGTCTGTTCTAGCACAAACCACAAGTGAAGCAAACCAAATACCAATGAATCACGCGTTCCCCTATCTTCACGAATCACTGCTCTAATACATCAGTTCTTAGATGATGACTAAACGAACGCAGGTCAACTCATGTGGCTTTTCTGTGCTAATCGTTGATCGTAATCAAACATAATACAGTAATAGGAAGTTTTTCATCTCAGTGACTACACCGCGCATTTATGTATTTTGGCCCAGTTTCACCTGTGCAATTTTGAGAGCATGCCCAGTAGCCAACATGATTTGAAATCGGGAACATAGGGGATTTTAGCGTTACATTGAGATTGACTAAGGAACATGTACTGTGATACTGTGACACAGATGGTGTGGTCTTTTGATGCAAATGCACAAAATATATCTTTTCACAGTCGTGGCGCGAAATTCGAACACAATCGCACAAACATCTAAGTTCCAGTTACTCCAAAAACCTTCCGTTTCATTTCCTTGTGTTTCTTGTGAAGATGACTTTATGATTTTATTGTAGCCTGATTTCGAGGAGTTTCTGTACAATGTGCTTGATTTGTTCCACTGTTCAGTATTAGTTGTATGTATTGCAGTCTCTCGAATCTTGGTCTATACCCATCCTGAAGTCTTCCACAAACTTTCAGGACTTGGTCTGTCTTTTATTTCAAACTAATGGATGTGATATGTTAAGTATGTAATATGTTTTGATTGACACATTGACGACGGCGCGTGTGATGCGCATAAGCTTAGCATTTCACACGGACGAGACCGTTTTGCTCGATCCTTACAACATTATTTGTGATTCAAAAGCCTTCGGAGGCGTTGCCTTATTATCAATGTAACGACTAGCGCTGAAGGAGTTGTGAACAGGGTAAGGGAGTTGAGAAATTGCGAAAAAGGATGCCGAGATACACGCAAAACGGGCTGCCGATAATGTGCTAAATGATAATGTGTAGGAATCACTTCATTATATAAACCAGAAGTGTTGGTTGCGGTTTGTTGTGTTTTGTCGGTGTGTCGGTGTTTCGGTGTGTCGGTGTTTCGGTGTTTCGTTGTTTCGGTGTGTCGGTGTGTCGGTGTGTCGGTGTGTCGGTGTGTCGGTGTGTCGGTGTGTCGGTGTGTCGGTGTGTCGGTGTGTCGGGTCTTGTGTGTGTGTGTGACCGCGGGTGTGGTTGTGTGTGTTTGTGTGTGTGTGTGGTGTGTGTGGTGTTGTGTGTGTGTGTGTGTGTGTGTGTGTGTGTGTGTGTGTGTGTGTGGTGTGTGTGTGTGTGTGTGTGTGTGTGTGTGTGTGTGTGTGTGTGTGTGTGTGTGTGTGGTGTGTGTGTGTGTGTGTGTGTGTGTGTGTGTGTGTGTGTGTGTGTGTGTCGTGTGTCGTTCTGTCGTTCTGATCGTTCCGGACCAACCGCTCACAAAATTGGGGAGTTCGAATGCTACACCTCGTGATGTTGACTTCATGATCATGATAACACCCACAGCGAGGTATATAAACACCGATCAAGTAAGCTCAGCCTCATTCCACATTGCTGCCGTGGCAGCTTGATGGGGGGGGGGATAGAAGGGAGGGGAAGGGAAGGTGGGGAGGGGGATGGAAGGGGGAGGGCAGGAAGAGGAGAGAGAGAGGAAGGAGGGGAAGAGGGAGGGCATGGCTCTGCCGCTGCTGGCTCTGCCGCTGCAGCTGGACGAGAGAGCAGAAATGAGGGAGGGGGAAGGGAAGGGAGAGGGGAAGGGAGAACGCAACATTTTCTGGAGATAAGGCCTATCCGTAATGAGGTACATTACGTAATGCCGTGTTTGTGTTTGTTTGCCCACAACAGCTATACACCAATTGGAAACAATCAGCCCTAATTCAGCCAGAAATCTAACATGAACTAAGGGAGTTATTGGACTACGAATCTCAATCAAATACTTCATAATGTGAGTGAGCACATAACTTAAGCCACATACATTCACAATAACCGAAAGAACGACCGACAAATGGATTAACCACCGTTCAGATCAAGGATACGAGATATGTTTTTGCTGATGCCTTATCCATCCTTATTATTTGCACACTCACTCACTGATCATTCATTCATTGCTTCAAGGTGGCATCTAAGCGCTGTTGCAAGCACTTCACAGGAGAAGGCGAGCGTTCGCTTTCACCCCATACATTAGCAAAACAGGTGTCGTTAGATATTCTCAATCATGGTGTGACTCGCAAGATGTTCCTGTAAGCCAAATTTGACTTTGAAGCTGAGTCCTTTCTAAAAACTCAAAGTTTTATGCCATGATCGTCTCCTAGGTTCATTCAGAGAAAAATCTTCAATTATCCTTTCCATTAAATCAATAGAAGTAGATATCCAACACTCATAGATTTTTCGAGAGATGAGTAAAATTATTTTGTGCGACTGCTGACTGCTATTGAATTACCCTCACAATCCTATGTTTCTCAGGCTTCTTCTAGCAATGTTTGCGATTGCATGTACGACTAGCTATTGGGCGGCTAGGCGAGCGTTCAAAAAGAAGAGCGATTATATCGATTCTCTTTTGGTACAACCAGACAAATTATGATATGATAACCCTCAAATAATTAGATTAACTAAGTGATGATGCTGTGTGTGAAGAAGAGCCTACCAGTCATGGCAACTGAACTGCACACGCGTGAGATATCGAAAAAAAAATCACAGGTTGAGCGAAATATTACGCCAGCCCTCAGTACAGACTTCTCACGTATTTTCGATGCGACTTCAGCGAAACTGGGGAAAGGTCTAACACATTCTATAGTGAGGTGGTCTCAATAGAGTTCCTCATGCTGATATTCCATGGGTCTTTCAGTTTCGCTAAAGCCCGTGTGATGCGCGCGATAGCGGGCGGAGCAAAACTGGTAGATTAATAATGGAAAAAATCCGGCATTTCTACCTAAAAACAACCTTCAAGGTCTATTCCTGACTTCACTTTGCAAGGATTTCTTTCGCCGGACAGAACGACTGTATAGCCTACCGTCGACGAAGGGAAAATATGTATCCGCTCCTCTTCATTGCATGGTTATAACAAGAGGAGATTGAAAAGCCTTAAGCAGATTTTGGCTGAATTGCTAGATGCAGCGTGAAAAATGCGGATCATCACATGTTTCAAAAGGTGCGCCACAAAGCATGAAGCATCCCACCATCGGGACAGTTTGAAAAGCATCTCTTTGGATTTTTTGTGAAGAGGAATTCCAGATTACATCGAGTATTCAGTTGATTGTCATTCTGATATGAATCTACGAAGAGGTGGTATAATTGTGTAGTTAGAAGCACACAGCTGCCTCGCCATTATGACAGAACTGCCCATATGCAACTTGACTTAGTCGCTATGAGGCAAAAACCCTATTTTTCAGAAGCAGAAATCAGTATGATGGATGTGAGCACAAATCCCAAATCTCGAGGCGCAGACGCTGCTGTATTACTCATTTTTCAGGACTGCCGTAAAGGAACCGTGAGCAAAAATGTTCTAATGCGAGCGATAAACCGTGGGTAGAGGAATGCTTAACTTTCCTTAGGTGCAGCAAGGCACTGCCACACCTCAAGACAAACTTTTGACCAAGATCGAGAAAAAAATCCACACAGAAGTAACTGAACAACGAGCCGAAAGGTGTGACCACGCAGGGCACAGCGGAAAAGCCAGTTGTATTGAATTCCAACAATGAATCAAAAAATTTTATCATCTCATTGCTTAAAGATGGTTTTGATGGTGACTAAAGTTCAAAAATAAAAACGATGTCCGTCGAGAAGGGGCGAGCATCAGGGTATAGCGCTAAAGTATACGCCACTCGGCTCTGAGGCTATTCCGCTTGTCATTCACTCCAGGAATATTCGCAGTAAGAAATAATGGGTCAACCCGAAGCAAACAAAGAGGGAGCCGAAGAAGATGGCATCAAAATGAATGTACCTGCTTATATTGGAAGCTCTTCCTTGGTACTGACAACATGAATGTAAAATGATGGCAGTGGTGGATCAAAAACATCATAGAAAGTGTCAATCGTGATAACAATTGTGGTTGTAGACGAGGTCTGCCAGTGAAACAGCTTTGGCGGTTAAAGCTGGAAGCATGTCTTTTTTTGAGTACTTCTCTATTCTTACATCTTCTACGAAGCACTCCAGGATGACAGAGGCAGAGCCGGAATTTCTTCTCGAATAAGTGAAAAAACTTATGCCTACATTTGATGCTTACTATTTCATAACAGTGCGAATTCGTTTGGCAATGGCTTTCAACGTGTTTCGTTGACTCCATAGTCATAGTCGAAAATTTTAGACACATACATTTTGAGTTATGGAAAAAAACTTCGAAGCCAACGTCACAAGTTTAGACAGCTGAAGCCAAAACACATAGAAAAACATTCAGAGCACAGTTAGACAGTTTATGCTACCTATGCTATTGATGGAGTACGGTGTGGTTACGCCGTGCTATTGACTGGGGCATCTTCGTGGTGAAAATCTCTATTCTGCTCATCTGGAGGAGAATGAAGAGAAAAGAGGAATGGAGGAACACCCCCACAGAACATGGCAACAAGCTATGGGCGTTTTTCACGACAGCGTAACTACTGTCTGGGAGTAGGCGTGCGCAACAGTGAGATGCTTTTGCTTTTTTTTGGTGAATACGTCCATTGCTTCATCAAGTTGGTTCAATGAAAATTCAAGCCGAGGATTTTTTACCACCGAAAGCAAACTGTATAGTAGATATATCCTCTAGCTGCCATGAATATCTATTCTCTTCGTAACAAGGTGATGCACGAAAGTAGTAAGGGTCGGGGGGATGGCAGTCTATGCATCGAAACCTCTCAGCATTCATTTGCATGTGCATTAGATTAGGATTGGCCAGCCGGCAGACTGCGGTAGACGGACACAGCGTTGCAACAACAATATCAAGCGCATGCTGCACCGATGAGGATGTTAGCAAAAATTTTCTGGTGATCTAAAAGAAAACACAAATCTCAGCATAATGATTATTGTCTAAAGAGTAATTGTGGTGGAGGCCCATACGCGTTGCATCGTGACTGTCAAAGCAACACAGGCTCGGAAGTTTCTGTGCACACAAGCACGCGGCAGCACTATATAGACATGAAGGCTGATTTTTGAAAAGATTCAAGCCTGAGATCGTTGCCAACTTTCATTTTTAGATAGCAGTTTTGAGGAAAAGCGGATTCCACGGTATAGTTTACAAGAGCAGTTAGTGAGAACTGTTGCTGCGGGGAGAGGGTGTAAGGAGTTGAGGTAGAAGAACTCGAGTTGGTGGAGGAAGGGTGGAGGCGAGGGCAAGAGAGCTGGATTCACTACAAGACATTATTCGACGTTGGACATTTGGATGTGGTTAGTTTGTAAGTTTTAGAAGGAGACTCTTCAGTAATTTTGAAGGTATGGTAGCAAAGCGCACGTACGTTCCGCACTAGATGTCGTTCCAAAGAACCTAAGGGATTGGCGGGTTTGCTAGTAAAATTGCTTACGAAGCTGTGAAATTTCCCTGAAATTCTTCTTCTGCCTCAATTTTCCTACGGCGTCTCTAGAACTCAATTCAGCAAATTCGCTACACTTTGTTTCGCTTAGATTTTATTTGAAAGCATCGAAACTCTCTTCAGAAAGTTTGTCTGCTTACGGCCGCTGACAGAGGAGGCGTTTTTATGGGAAAACGCCTCGGGTATACGCCGTGCACCTATCTGTGGGCAGAGTTCGCACTCGCATTTTTGAAGTCTTCTGTTTTCCTGAAGAAGGTGTTAGTATCCTGATTGAGTTGTATTGTGCTGTTATATGGCACTCTTGTTTCACTTTCCCATGAACTGCTCTACACTTTGTTCTCCTCGGGATTTCAGGAATGTTTCATCATCGAAGACAGACCATGTTTTTGCACTACACTGTAACAAAGTTTTTGGCTATTGTCTATTGTACTCTTGATCTATGCCGCGGAGCAAAAGCGCCGTCCGGATAGCGTCGATTAAGGATAATAAGCTGATGGTGAGACTTATAGTGCTCTGCATGCTTTAATGCTCCCATGGAGCTCATGTCTGTGTGACTCTCCGACAGCGTGCAGAGCTCCTGGAGAACATTAGAGGCTGAAAGTGCACTCCCGGACACTGCACTTTTCAAGCCGTCTTGCAGCCCGTCTGTGGATACGACCCCCTCCCTTTTCGGTCGGCTGAATACGACCCCCTCGTTGTTCTTTGCGCAACGCAGGGTTGACCCTTGATCCTGGGTCGTGAGTCGCCCGGGCCAACCAAGCCTTCCATCCCTCCGGGGTCGGTTAATTGGTACCAGACTTGTCTGGGAGGATAAAAACACTGACTTGTACATCGGCTGGCCCCGCAAGTCATTGTATAGGCCACATCGCATTCAAACGCCACTACGAATGTACAAATGGAAGTAGAATGCGTGCCGCATCCCAAAAAGGGATTGATCAACGGCAAATGCTTTATCCTTCTTAGCCTTGATCACCTAGAGAAATAGCGAGCTTGCCTCTCAATGCTATACGAGCAGTTGCATTAAAAGCTGACTGGCCACCAGGATTCTAAGATAACCAGTTGGCGCCGCACGCATTGCGCGCGCAACACAGATCTGCTGCGAACTTTGATGGTGCGACGAAAATTTTCATATTTGGCTTGATACACTACGAATATCTGAATTCTCAGCTAAATTCAATCCGCTCCATCATCGACGGCTTTCAACCTCTTTTTCTTCGTCAACCATTATCCTCTTTTTCTCGGTCTCCGGACTGCTTCCGGACAATAAATCTCGTGGCAAACTCCGCCTACTTCGGTGCGTGCCCCGCCCACCAATAGCATTTGGCCCCCTTCCTTTCGCCGACCTCTACCCCCTTTTTCACCGGTCTCTGGGACCTCTTGGAACCAAATTACGACACTTTTGGCAAACTCCGCCCACTTAGGTGCGTGCTCTACCCAGTAATAGCAGTTGAGCTCTTTTCCCTCACCAACCTCTAACCCCGTTTTCCCCTATCTCTAGGACCTCTTGCAACCGAATTGCGACACTTTTGGCAAACTCCGCCCACTTTAGTGCGTGCTCCGCCCACTAATAGCAGTTGACCTCCTTTCCTTCGCCGACCTCTACTCCCTTTTTCCCAGCCTCCGGACTTCTTGGAGCCGAGTTATGAATTTTCGTCGCAAACTCCGCCCACTTTGGTCAAGCCCCGCCCACCGATTGACAGCTGGCCTCCACTCCTCCACCCACCTCTATCCACCTTTTCCCGGCCCGGGACTTCTTGGAGCCGAGTTATGAATTTTCGTCGCAAACTCCGCCCACTTTGGTCAAGCCCCGCCCACCATTGACAGCTGGCCTCCACTCCTCCATACACCTCTATCCACCTTTTTCCGGCTCTTTAAGACTTCCCCGACCCGAATTATGAGGGCTTGTAGAAAATGCTGTACACTTCAGAGCGCGCCCCGCCCATTCTGGGCGGGCCTCCGCCCACGTCATGTATGCAGGAAACACCTTAGACATTGCTCCCTTACACCAAATTGTTTTCTGCTCTGTAGGCTTTCTCCCAACCGAGTTATGAAATTTTTCATAAAGCACTGCTTTTTTGGAGAACGCCCCGCCCACCGGGGGTGGGTCTCCCTAATTCGATGTGACTTACCAATGCACACCTTTACCCACTTTTTGGCCCAGTTTCGAGGTCGTTTTGTCACTGAAATCGAAAATCGGGGTCTTACAGGATACAGTTATTTGTTTCGCACGCACGCCACGCCTCTGTCAGCGGTTCGCTTTAGCTGACTGTGTAGATTTATGTTACTTCCCTTCCTCCAGAGCGGATCCCGAAGGATAGGATTTACGTGACAAGACAATCACAGAACAGACAGCACAACGACAACACATACGAAGACAGACGGACTCAGACGAAGGCCCTTTATTAACAAGTAGGATATTACACCATTCCAGAGTAAACTCCTTGAACTACCTACGACCAACTTCTGATAGTGGTATTGTTACTCGTCAACTCCTCTACAGGTCCGAAGAGACTCCAGGAAAATTTTCTTCAGATGCAATGCAGAAAGCGGCCACTCCAAGAAATAGAATTGTCTTCTGTGTGATGACCTCTCTCTATCATGTTAATACTGGCCAATTTGTCGCATTTTTTACAACTAGTTTGTCATGACCGTATTATCTTGTTACATAAATTTTATCGTACACGCTCTTCGTATATCGACTGGACTATAACGCTTGAGATTTTTACTAGCATTTGTTTTTTACCACCTTTTCTACAATCATTTTATTTTGTCAGCACTTAATCCCTGAGAAGCCTCCAGAGTTGAAGAGGGGTTTGTCTGAGAGAAGCAAAGCAGACTTTTAAAAGACCTTTTTAGACATCTCTCATTCTCACAAATTTAGGTTTTTTTCTTATCCAATACAGTCATGGTCACCTGATAGTATATCTTCTGAGAGGCAATAGTAGTGCAACACAATTCATTTGTCGCACGGAAACTTGAGTTGACGAGATATGGAGAGAATAGAGGATGTCGATTGTAGACAATAGACGACGCTTTAGCGGGAGGGCCTACCGCTAACGGACCCGTGACACTTACAAGGAATTACCTCCAAACACACACCTCCTCACACACCCCACCACATGCATATGAAACAGATAAGGGCAATGCGTTCAAATGACACCATAATCGTCGCTGCTTAGTCGTCAAGCACCGATCGCCGTTGGCGTAGTGCCGGTGTTGAACTTCACCCAAAAATAACTCCTTTTTCATGCGGTGAACTTATCCACGGCCTAAAAGGGGTTCACAAATGGCCTTATTTATTTATTTATTTATTTATTTATTTATTTATTTATTTATTTATTTATTTATTTATTTATTTATTTATTTATTTATTTATTTATTTATTGCACGCTTAGGTGCGCTATATTGATTCACATCTTGAGCATCAATAAAATTAGTGAACACCGAACGTTAACTTAGGCAGCACTCGAGATAATAAGAAGATTGCTCTTCAGGATGGAATAATAAAAGGTAGAGACGTGACAAATGCAAATTTGTCGGCATCTCTACTTTTTGATTGGGAGGATTTGTAGACCTGTTCGTTCAGCCATGTTCGTTAGTCAGTATTTAGATGTCAGTGGGCGGATGGGGCACGGGGGAGCCACTCCTAGCCAGGCACGAACCATACGCATGGACTTGGAAACTGCATTCGGATTGTAGGTAATTCTCTATCTCTAGCTATTCGGTTTCTGACTCGCTACAGATCAGCTCCAATAGATGTCCGCGATAGACAAATGAACGAATTCATTAGGCATAAAGCACTATCAGGTATAAAAAAGGTTTTGTGTGCGTCTTTCAGGCGGCCTGAGAGTGAGGAGGATGGCTGCTGCTGCAACAGAATTTTCAAACACTACGAAGATCATGATGTCAATTCCACAAGAGCACTTTCGAGCGATCATCTTCAATGAATGGCGCTGCGGCACAGGAGCAGTGGAAACCGTCAACATCATCAGCATTGGGAAGGGACACCACTTCCATCATCAGTGCCAAGCTCTGGTTCGCAAGCTTCAGAGGAGGAGACACGGCTTCCGAAACAAGTCAAGGTTGGGGAAGCCCCAAACAGTGGAAGACTCCACCGTTCTCGGCGCTGTCGAAGAGGATCCGGAGGTTAGCACCCGCAGCCTTGTGATAAGACTCGGGTGCACCCATCCCACAGTCCTCGGTCCCCTCCACGCCCTCGCCACAGGAAAGTGTGACTCAATGGATCCCTCATGTCTTGACCGATAGCACGCGGTTCAGGCGGGTACCCATTTGTCAGTTTCTCCTTCTTTGTCCGCACCGAAAGGAGTTTGGAAGGCATGATTACGAGAGATGAGAGTTGGGTCCTCTACGATTTTCTAACATATTCGCTCTTGCACCGTGGTTTGAGAGAGCGTGCCCTCGCCTATCTTCTGGCCAATCCTTGGTGTAGCATGACTTGCGGAACATTCCAAGCAGTACTCGTAAAAATTAAGGGCACGAGAGCCCTCTCGCGAAATCGGTGTAATATCCATAATAAGTAAGCAGACAACGAGCTGGACCGTTGGCTGAAATTGCAAAGGTTGATGCTACGTCAGGAAATATGTTGCGGATTTTCAGGAGTTCTCCCTAAAATTCTATAGCATTAAATGTAGTTTGTTGCAAGACTTATGGACCGACCTAATATATTACCACAGAAGGCTCAGAATAGTTCATGTTACTGTTTTTTCTTGAAAAAAAAACATTAGGTTCCTATGAATCAATTCCCAAAAACGGCACATTAGTCTCAATGAAAAGGAGCATGAAAATTTGTAAAATAATTCGAGTAGGAGCTGTTCTTCTCTGGTTATAAATACAGCGAGCGACGCTTTCCAATGAGTGGCCTTTTGAATTAAAAAAAAATTAGATTTTCCGAAGAATGAGAAGGCAGGCTTATAGAACTCAACGAGCTGAGTCCAATGGTACAAATTTCCTTGAAGAAAAGAGAGCAGTAAACAAATAATAAAAGGGCGAAAAAGACGCGGATCCGCGTCTTACGCGGCATTGGCGAGCTCGATATCTTCATGCAACTCAGATTTAGGTCGTTTGGAGGCTTGGACTTGGACCCTGCATCACGTACAATTGTTGACCCACAATGCCTCAGACTTGATTTATTGCGAGCGAAAATATTTATTCATAAGCAAGATCACATTGTTTCAATGGTTGCTGCATGCTTCTCCTCAATAAATAGGGTCGCTCGTGGCTGCTCTTCCACAAGTTTCTCAGGATTGACACAAAGCTGTTTCACAATCAAAATTTTGGCCGACTATTTGGTCGTTTTCAGTTCCATGGTCGCAACTTGATGATTATCTTCGTTCATTTATTATCTTCTTCCGTTAACACTTTCCTCGCCTCACATCCATTTTCTTCTGACTGTTCGCTGTTTTTTTTTTGAGCGTCCAAGTCTTACAACCATAAAGTCGCTGTTTCGTGGACGCGACGTTCAAACTTCATTGAGACTCTTCTATTAAAGAGGAAACAGCTGAGCCAACTGAAAGCGTTCCATCCTGCTAAATTTGTACAGCATTGAACATCATTTCCATCGATGGGAATAACAGGATTGATCATGATAGTAGCTTTTGAAAAGTTGATTTTAAGACCCATGGTCTATCTTTTCTCGTAAACTTCTTCTAATGTACTCTGAAGTTTTTGACCGTCGTGCGCGATAAACAATACATCGTCCGCATATTTATTTATTTATTTATTTATTTTTCATAAACGTAGATATCTGCGTGGGAACCACAATCAAAGTAGATTACAATAGGAGAACAAACCGAGAGAGGAATCATTGAACATAGGTACAATATTGTAATGAAATGGGATGGGTACATTCTGACAAGCCAATAAGAAATAGATGCAAACCAGTCCATCATTCATGTCTCATACTGTTTCAAGAAAGTTCCGCATTATTGAAGTTAATGGCTCTTCTACGAAGACGAACCAAGGGATAAGCGTGAAACTGATTGAATATTTTATTTAGGAAAGGTAGTACTCTGATTGCAAAGAATTTCGCTCTGACCTGAGATCTCACTACAGGACGTCTTATTTTTATGGTACTACCCCTAGTCCTAGATCGCACAAAGTGAAAAAGTCTGTGGGATTAAAGCTACTTTTCTAGTCAGAATTTTGAAAGCCATCATGAGATCATTGACTAATCTTCTTTTTACTAAAGACGTCAAGGCATAATATCGACGCCTTTCAGCTGCACTTGGTAAAGATTCATAACTGATTCCAGAGCAACGAAGGGTAAGCTTTCGAGTGAAATTATTGTGAAAAGTGAAATCCTTTTTCTTATAGGGAGAGAATACAGTAGTAACCGTCAATAATTGGCTTTACAAGGGCTTTATAAGCTTTCAGTAATACTGTCGAATCGTTCGTCTGCAGCGCTTTGAATAGATTGAAAACTCTATTCTTTGCTTCAGAAATGACTTGTAGTGTGTGTCAAAGCATAATTTATTAGAGAACGTAAACCAAGGTTCAATTTCATTAACCGACTCCAAGTGTACTGAACCAATTTTGTAGCTATGAGTGATAACATCATTACCGATGCAGAATAGCTTAGTTTTTTTTGAGCCAAAGGTAAACTCCTTCTCTCAGACCAATGCACAATATGATCAGTAGTAAGTAGCGGACAGCTTCCCCTCTTCACGAGCCCGGAAATCAACGAGTAGCCTCGGAACCGGCAGGGTCAAGTCGGGAATTTCTAATAACTCCTGACTTGTGGGGAAAGCGGGTAAACGGTTTCCTTGGAGTGTGGAGAGGAGGCGAAGAGAATGATTATTTACTTTATTTATTATTAACAGCAGTGAATATACAGCGAGATTCCCGTACAGACGAGAGTGTAGGCAGCGACAGAATAACCAGAAGAGAAGTAACTAGTACTGTCTGGGGGGGGGCTATTTATAGAGGGGGGTCCCGCTCAAATGGTAGATTAGGTACGAGTGTGTATGTAGGTCAAGGAGGGTCCAGGCGGACCACACAATTGGTGGTCAGCCTTAGACCTACTAGGCGCGGTCATACGGTAGACCACACAGCAGCGGCCCACCGCAACAAGTATCTGTAGCATATCGCAATCAGATTTACTTCCAATAACTTTGTACAATTTTATATCATCAGCATACCTTACAGATGATACTTTAAATCTTGCCAAAGAACTGAACTGGGAAGATCCGAAGTATAAATAGGACAATACTCCACCCTGGGGAACACCACTGGGAATCTTGTGTACAGATGAGACTTTATATCTAACACGAGCTCGATATGTGCAGATAGGAACGATTTGATCCAGCTAATCAGAAGTGGGTACACCCCTATAGCCTCTAGCTTCCTGACGAGTTTCGAGAACGGTACTCTATCAAATGCTTTCGCAAAATCAAAGTATACAACATGAACTTGTTTCCGAGTATCAAGGGATCTAGACCAGTCATTAAGAGAACTAAATAGTGCAGTCATCTAAGATGATTTAGATAATATCCATTTATGTGACCAGTTCCTCTTACCGATCGATATTTCGGAATACAGTTATCAGTGCAGCAGCGAAAAGTGCAGATGAAATAGGGTTTCCACGACGGACTCCTCTCTTATTTTGATTGACTTCGCCTGGCCATATATCTTGATATTTACAGTAGCGGACTCGTTGATGTTCGGGAGAAGGCGAACGATTTTCGGGTGAACTACTTGTCAGTGTAGCGATCTCCACAGAGCATCGTGTTCTATGGAATCAACGCTTCGAGATAGTCGATGAAAGCGGTGTACAGAGCAATTTTGCATTCACCGCTCTTCTCCATAGGATTGCTGACGGATATGGTCGACGATAGAATAAGTTCTGCGAAAGCCGGCGCGTTAAACAGGCTGGTCGGTCTCTAAGGAAGATATCATTCGCTGCCCGATTGAAATAGCGTGTTAAATAGAAAATGTTATGTACTGAGCTCATTGACTTGAAGAAGGTCAGAAAGAAATTTCGTGGGGCTATGCTGTTTCCATTCGGCAATTTTTCAGAAACACGTAGCTCAACGCTTAAGAAAGCTAAATATCTTTGCTTCTTCTGATGCCTACATTTTCTCTCAAATCTACTCTCGAAAACCACTACCAGAAAAATATTATCGGTAAATACTCAAAAACTCTTGTTATAAGAAAACGGCCCAATAAAACCTGACCAAAAGAAGCTAGACGATATGAAAATGGACATTGAGAGTCGTGTGAGTACTCATCAGAAAAATGAAGTAGGTTGAAAGAAAGAGGTGTTGAGAAATGGTAAGATTTCAACGTTAAGGAAATCCAGGCTGTGAAGGATCAGTTTTATTTCAAATGCTCAGAATTGCTTGACAGTGCTCAGAAACAAAGTGGAATTTTCACCGATGCCAAAGCATCAATAAAAAAGGCAATAACAATGACATCCAGGTAAGGATGCTGATTTAGTCCAATTAGTTTGACCAAAGAAATATGGTTACCTGAAAATACTACTGCAATTTTCCTCAATCCGAGCAAGAGAGAGTACAACCAGCAGAGTCCGGCGTGAAGCGATCAGGCTTCGATCGTGTCCGATGCGTCCTCTCTCGAAACACGATCGCTTAGCGATGTTCTCCAAGGGCCCATCAAACATAGTTTTCGCGCCTCTTTCTTTCACGCGCTTCTCCGCACATGATGGGCCGATGTCATACTTCGAATCTGCGAATTCGCTAGATCCGGCTGGCCAGCGAATCGGCCGATGCATCTAGCCCGACTTCAGTAGTGGCGGGACCCAAATGTTCAAAGAGATAAGCCCACCACCTTCAAGCAGTATCCAATTGCAAAATGTGCCGCATTTCAAAAGGGCCACATTCAGGTTTGCACTGTTGTCCAAAATCGTCGCGGGCATTCTTTAAACGTCGGGTCCCGCCACTATTGAATCACTTTTACATCGTTGGACTCGCTGGCACATAGTTCGGCTCGCTGGTGCATCGGTCGATCCGCTAGTGCCAGGTTCGATTCGCTAGCGAATCGCTCGATCCTGACATAACTATGACATCGGCCCAAAAGGTCATAGGCCATGGCGACACCTGATTTCGACTGCAAGCTGACATTGCGGTCTTTACTGTTATTGTCGTACCGGGGAAGCCGATTCTGCGAGGGACACATTTCAAAGTCAACCTCAGACCTCTTGTCGTCGTCCCAACACACAATTTTCTAGATATTTTCGATGTTCACCTTCACTTGTGACAGTCTGTCTAGCACAACCACAGAGTGAGCAAACAAACACCAATGAATTTACGCGTGATTCCCAAATCTTCACGAACACCGGCTACAGTACAATCAGTTCTTTAGATGATCGACTAACACGATAAGCAGTCATCGTACAACACTGTGGCTTTTTTGTGCTAATCTTCTTGGATCGTACTCAAACAGAATTTGCCTACTATATATAAGCGGCTAGCGTGTGTCTGTTGGTGTGTGTGTGTGTGTGTGTGTGTGTGTGTTTGACCGGAAATTCATAGCTCGAGTCACAGTAACGATAGCGCAGTGGTTCTTACATATGTTATAGGGGGTGGGATGGGGACACAAGTGGTACGTGATAGGAACTGATAACGACTGATAATAGCTGATAAGAGGGGCTAGAAAGCGAGCATCGCCAATTTCGTTTTGCCGTTCATATTGGTACTAGAGCGTCTATACTTACAAGTGTTATGTGGGGCGGTCCCGGGACATTGGTGGTACATGATTGGAAGCGATAGCAACTGATAAGAGCTGATAAGGGGCGTCAGAACGCAAAAGTCGTCGATTCCGTTACGCAGCTTGCGTTGACACTAGAGCGTCCATACTCGCAGGTGTCATGTGGGGTGGGACGGGGACATTGTTGGTGGGTGATTGAAAGTGATTGCAACTGATAAGGGCTGATAAGGGGCGTCAGAACGCAAAAGTCGTCAATTCCGTTACGCAGCTTGCGTTGACACCAGAGCGACCTATGCTCACAGGTGTTATGTGGGGTGGGACGGGGACATTGTTGGTGGGTGATTGAAAGTGATTGCAACTGATAAGGGGTGATAAGGGGCGTCAGAACGCAAAAGTCGTCAATTCCGTTACGCAGCTTACGTTGACACCAGAACGACTATGCTCACAGGTTGTTATGTGGGGTGGGACGGGGACATTGTTGGTGGTGATTGAAAGTGATTGCGACTGATAAGGGCTATAGGGCGTCAGAAACGAAACAAGTTCCGTCAATTCCGTTAGCAGCGTTACGTCGACAACACGCGATACGGATATGCTTACAGGATTGATGATGGGGAGGGACGGGACATTGTTAATGGGGGTGATGTGAAGAAGTGATGTGCGACTGATAATAGTGGCTCCGGTGTGAGTAAGGGTGCGTCGAACGCAAAGTCCGTCAATTCGTTGACGCAGCTTACGTTGACACACCAGAACGACTATGCTCACAGGTGTTATGTGGGGTGGGACGGGGACATTGTTGGTGGGTGATTGAAATGATTGCGACTGATAAGGGGGTGATAAGGGGCGTCAGAACGCAAAAGTCGTCATTCCGTTACGCAGCTTACGTAGACACTAGAGCGTGTGAGCGGGCTTTCTTAAATATCTATTTCGTAGTGGTCACGTGCACATCTATTGTACCGATGGATGCCAGCGACACAGTTAGAATAGCGATTGCATAAACGCAACGAGTCTTCAGCAAATGATGAACGTCCCATAATTCCAAGGTTCTTACAAGAGAAGCCCAACACTCTTTCAACGCTAATCCGTCTCCGGGGTTCCTAAAATAATGGTGAGACCGTTAAATATAATGGATAGCATTTAATTACATCATTTAGCGTGAATACAGAAACTTCCATTTTCATTCTGATGTGCACTGACAGCAGCTCCATCTTCACCGCTAAATTTGCCGGAACTTCACGAAGAATGCTGGATGTTTACAGTTGTGAAATACATACCAGTTCAACTCCAGACGTTATCGCGCGTATATCTCGATGGACTGCAGCGAAAGACTGGGAACGGTCTAACACATTCAATAGTGAGGTGGTTAATGAAGCACCTCATGCTGATATTCCATGAGTCCTCCATTTTCGCTGTCGTGTGATGCGCGCGTTAGCGGGCGAAGCAAAACTGGTACAGAAAATAAGGAAGTTTATTCATGGCAATGAATACACTGCCGCGTTTATTTAATTTTGGCCAGTTCACCTGTGCAATTTTGAGAGCATGCCCAGTAGCCAACATGATTTGAAATCGGGAACATAGGGGATTTTAGCGCATTGAGATTGACTAAGGAACATGTACTGTGATGCTGTGACGCAGATGGTGTGGTCTTTTGATGCAAATGCACAAAAATATATCTTTTCACAGTTTCGTGGCGCGAAATTCGAACACAATCGCACAAACATCTAATTTCCAGTTACTCCAAAAACTTTTTCCTTGAAAAAACCGTTTTATTTCCTTGTGTTTCTTGTGAAGGTGACTTTATGATTTTATTGTAGCCTGATTTCGAGGAGTTTCTGTACAATGTGCTTGATTTGTTCCAACTGTTCAGTATTAGTTGTATTGCAGTCTCTCGAATCTTGGTCTATACCCATCCTGAAGTCTTCCACAAACTTTCAGACTTTTCTGTCTTTATTTCAAACTAATGGATGTGATATGTTAAGTATGTAATATGTTTGTTGATTGACACATTGACGACGGCCCGTGGTGATGCGCGCATAGCTTAGCATTTCACACGGACGAGACCGTTTTGCTCGATCCTTACAACATTATTTGTGATTCAAAGCTGCTTCGTAGCCTGCCGTATAATGTATGCTATACGAAGTTATTACGGAGTTGTAAACAGGGTAAGGGAGTTGGGAAATTGCGAAAAAGGATGCCGAGATACACGCAAAACAGGCTGCCGATAATGTGCTAAATGATGATGTGTAGGAATCACTTTATATATAACCAGAAGTTTGGCTGGTGTTCGATTATCGGATGTTCGCATGTGTGATATCTGTGTCGTGTCTGTCAGTCGGACCAACCGCTCACAAAATTGGGGAGTTCGAATGCTACACTTCGTGATGTTGACTTCATGATCATGATAACACCCACAGCGAGGTATATAAACACCGATCAAGTAAGCTCAGCCTCATTCCACATTGCTGCCGTGGCAGCTTGATGGTAGGGATACAAGGAGAGTGAAAAATCAGAAATTATGAAGTATACTTTTTACAAATACAATAATGTTTGATTTCCTGACATGATTGAGAGAAAAATTTTTCTGTTACTTTATTATGTGGGGTCGAACAAAGAGTAGCCTAGTTTCCGTTTCGCACGTGCCCTTAGACGGAAACTAGACGAACGTTGTGTCCTCCCTTAGTGCTCATCAGTAAGGGGAAGGAGGAGTGGTGGTTTGGAGTGTGTATATTAAGCATTTATTTATATATATATAAAGGTTTTTATATAAATGACTTACATTTGTGTTTGCTTTATCCTGTGCAACTTTGTGATTTTCTTCATAGTTTCTTACTTTGAGTTTATCATATAGATCTTTGTATAGATTCATAGAAAAGTCTAATAGATGTAGATATACAGGTACATGAGCACATGCATATACACATATACACATATATTTGCATATACATGTACATTAGGTTAAATTTGTGTATGTGAATACAAGTGACTTACCGAGATACAGTCGCTTAATAAGTAGGTAACCATAAAAATGGTCTTGACTTGTTTAGACTGGTTATCAGTAGATGTTTATATTATCATTCATTCAGATATTTATCTTTATTCCAATTTGCTCGTTTCATTTTATTCTTTCCTTCGATAGTAGCAGTTGTGCCTTTTTTCAGGTGAGTAAAAACACTTTTTAAATTGAAATAATAAATACTAAGGTAATCTATTTGTTCAGGTGCTTTCAATATTTCAACATGGACTATCGTCGGAAGAGGGTGAGTGCATTTCTACTTTTTTCAATCAAACATTGTTATTAGTTCTCTATCATGTAGGTTAAACTTATACTTAATAAATTGGTTTTTAATTATGCACTTATATAGGCAAATAAAAATTGTATTTATATTATAACCTGATTCTTTTAATTGTTTGCTGCTATGTTTTATTCTATCGACAAAATCTTTTCTTTCAGTAGTTGTGCGTGCAATCCTTAATATTTCCGAATAAATTGTGTTGAGTTTTATTTTTAGTGAAAGATTGGTGTTGAAATTAGGGAAAACGTTTAATTGGAAAGTTGAAATAATCTGTTTTATTATACGTTTTTGTAAAAAGTCTATTTAGTTTAATATTTATTTCTAGATCTAGGTAGTTGCACTTATATTCATTTTGATGTGTAGTTTCTAACTTTAGTATATTTTTATACACTATGTTAAGTTTATTTGATATTGTTTGTGTATCTGTATTATGTATTACTAAAATGTCATCCATGTATCTAAACGGTTTTAATGTTATATTACTAGCGTCATGATCATTTAGAGAGTATAAATATTCATAATAGGATAGTGTAAGGTCTGCAAGTAAGGGGCTAACATTACTACCTTGTGGAACTCCTATTTTTTGAATACCAGATTAGTCCCCCGTCAACCGCCGGGACCTTCCTTTCCTGCGCAAGCTTTCTATCCTCCGCTATGGTCCCTTCCTCCTGTGACACCAACACCTCTGGAAGTGACGCGTATGCAACACAATGGTGTTTCATACAGTAGAAGGGACACAATCATGATATGACGGTAGATTTTTCGCTTCCCTTCCTCATCCTCCCTTCCTCTCTCCACTGCCCTCCAGCTGCCACTGCAGCACCATGTGGAATGAACGGAAGTGTGCTAAGCAGGTGTTTATATAGCCCTAAGAGTGTTATCACAACTATCCTGCTACAAAACATTGATACGAAGTTATACGAATTTACAGTAACTGTTATTCAATAAATACTCTAATAGGTAAATTACATCTTCTATAGTATAGTATCTGTAATTTTTGTAAGTAGTAATGTTGGTGTAGAAAGTTTTTCTATCATTAGTAGCTATAAATTTTCTATTACTATTTTTGTAACAAATTTTGAGTATTTCTTTGATATTTTGCAATATGTTGATGTGTGGTAAATTGTTAAACATATTAGTAAAATCAGCTGAAAAAAGTTTCATGTTATTTATCCGTAGGTTTTTTAGTTGTTCGCTAATATCAATATTATTAATAGCCCAATAACCTATGAAAGAAGTATTTCTACTTTTGATTGTATCATTATATTTTATGAAATGACTTTTTATGAAAGAGAGGATTTTGGTAATTCGATAGAAAGTGGTTTGAGGCTACTATTTTTAGCCCCAGTAATGAATCTAAACTTAATAGGAGACTTATGTATCTTTGGTATTGCATATATAAAGGTATATTTGAATTAGTATTACTTTCTATGTGTATGTTTTTGTTAAATTGGCGATGTTTAACAATTATGTTGTCATAATCATTAGAAGTTAAGTGTGAATAGGAATTAGTGGTTTTATCAAATGTGATCGTACCGTTTTCGTTATACTTGATTCCCATTTCTTTCATGATATTTATGATATAAAATTTTTTGCATATAATTCCATAATTATTACATGCTTTATCTAATGGGCAGAAAATGAAAACTTTTTTATATGTGTTGCAATCTTCTATAAAGTTATTATTATTTATATCTATATCTATATTATTATTAAGCCAATTGTTGAAAAGCTTCGGTTTGAGGGTTTTATATAAACTAGTTTTGATGCTTAGATATATTCTATTCGATACAGAATCCGTTAGTTTATATCTTCGTCTGATAATTCCTTCATAAGTGGAAGTGGTTGATTCTATCCAATTTTTTATAGAATTTTTATCTACTCTTGTTGGTAATCTGTATTTACATCCCTTGTCTAGTAATTTTCTAATTTGTGTATTTTGAATAACCTTAGTGTTTCCTGTTACTATATGTTTATGATTTTGATCTATATAGTCTTTATATTCAATGTCTTCACATATGCACTTATTATTAAGTATCGTAAATATTTCGTTATCATTGAGATTTTTCAAAGTTTTGTTATAATTAAATAAAAGTAACGAAGCTGGATTTTCATATTTGTATGTTACTCTGAATGGTATGAGTTTTATTGTAGAGTTATTTTTTATGATTTGTGTAATATTATATGAATTCACTATTTTATTAATATTTACATAATCTAGGATTCTATGAACGTATGTAGTAGGTAAGTTGCAATAATCAGTGTTTTTATTTTTGATGATATCTTTTTTATTCGGATCAAATTGGAATTTGCATAGAAGACAAAGTAATAGAAATTTTTTGTCAGGAGGTATTGTTGTTGAAAATGTGTCGGAGTAGCATAGATTGATAATTCTTATGATAGTTTTCTTCGTGAGGCTATATAATTCTTTTTTGATGACTCTAAAGTCATTTGTGTACTGTACAATATTTAGGAAGTTATTTGTACTGGTGTCTGTGCTTTGTTTCTTATTTTTGTTTTTGTTAATACTACTTTTCTTACCTTTTCTATCTCTTTTTTTACGTATATTAAGGTTGAAATATGGATGTGTTGGTTTATAGTTGAGCGGATTGATTATATTAGATATATTGCCATATGTTTTGATACAGTCATTATTTCCAAAAGGAAAAGCTGTTACTAATAGTTTAATCCAGAAGGCTTCTTTGTTTTGTAAAACAGATATGTCTGTATTTTCTTGTAGGTTGTCTAGTATAGAAAATGATACAAGTTTTTTCTTACATTTGGTGTTGAAATGTTTATATACATATTTATTTGAATCATTTTTATGTATGTGATACATATGTTCATTCATTCTATCTTTGAGTTTTCTTGTAGTCAAACCTACATATTGATAACCGCATTCTAAACAATTTAGACAATAAATTACATTTTTACTACAACAGTTAGCATTTTCATCTATATATGTATTGATTTTCAAATTAGTTGTGTTGGAAATGATATAATTCTTTTTTATCTATCAGTTACATTTAGTACATTCTGATCTACATTCTGTAGGACAATATGAGTTTCCGAAGTTTCTAAATTATATAAACCGTTTACCCTACTTTTGTAAAATGTATGTCCAAAGTAATAATTGCTGCTATCTGAGGTGGTGGTAGACCGTG
>MU869993.1:13563-34990 GCA_036418205.1 Ostertagia ostertagi | reverse complement strand
GACGGCGCATGGTTATGCATTATACCAGTGTCTGAAGCACTCCTTCTCTCTGTCTCCCGATTTCAAGGCTTTTACTATGGCGTTCGTGACCCGTAACCGCGCAACTAACCTTAGTTTCCACGCCGTGTAGCATTGTAGATGTTGCTAAACCGCTGTGGAACATTTAGCTCAAGTTCCATGCATTTTCGGAATCTTCCTATGGCTCTTATCTACTCTTCCACTTCTGTAACAACTCGGAATAAACAGAAAAGAACCTGTTATTGTTCACCTTCCCATCTTCTCCAATTTTTGATCCCCTGCGCCATCGTGTGTTTTTAAAAGGTAACCAGGATAGGCTAGAGGTCTAGTTCAGCACATTTTGTTGAGATCGGAATTATGGCTTCGGGAAGCCCAGCAAAGTTCGAAATTTATAGTTCCAGAAATCGATTTAATTTGAGAGAAAGTATTAGAAAACATTCCTTGCGCATTCTATCAAGCCCCCTATACAACGCGCTAGCACACTAAGGGGAAGTGCGTTGTGAGGTTGAGTGAGACCTTTCCAAATTGCAACGACTTTGTCATGTGACATCAAGGCTCAACTGTCATATTTTCCAGATATTTTGGCACCGGTCGTTGAAAAGGCAGCTTTTCAACTAGCCAGACTTCTACGAGTGAGTCAAGACGCTGTCTCTAAAAAGGAGCCATATCCTTTCACTGATTTCTGGCAGGACACAATGCAAAGAATCGCTGTAAGTTACCGAATCCCTCACCAATCTTGATGACCATTTTCGTTATTTATAGAAGGATATCAACGTCAACCATATCATATCTCAAGCACATACAGCTTCGATGGACAAGTTGAGACCAATCCTGAACCGCCTGCGCTCGGCTCGCGACTCGCTCGTGAATTTCCGTTAGCTCGATTGTGATCACCATATTTATTGTGGAAACCTTGCACAGTGATAAATTATTCTGTCCTCTATAATGAAACATTTATGGAAGATGACTATATGTCTTTTTTTACACTTACTAATTGATTTCTAGTCTCTTTCTTATTAGGGTTTTTCAATTTTCCGAAAGAGTCGTCCAAAATATTGCGAATATATAATCTTCGTGGGACTTAAAACAATCATTTTGACACGATGCCTACTAGAAAGGGACCATTTTGTCGTATTTGGATGGTAGATATTGGGCAAAATGCCATGAAAATTCTAGCTTTTTTCCACACTTAAGGAACACACAGCAGTTATCGGGTCGGAACTTTTTTGTTTGATTTAGGGCAAGTCTTAAACAGCGAACTTGCTTCCATATTATATACAAAATCAAGTGTGGATTACAATGTGCAACATATTTTCCCAAAATCGAGTATCGGTAAACTCAAATATTTTGGAGTTCAGCTTAATAAAACACAAAGAAATTAGCGATTTTTATGCAGTTTCATGGCTCGTGATGGCATGGCATTTTATTGAAATTGAATCTAATAGAACACCACTTCTGGATGTTAGACTCGAAGCCTAAATTTTATAAACTAAATCGGATTGTGCGAAAGAATTCTTCGCTGGTATGTGGATGGTACGCAGAGTCAACCCTGCGTTGCGCAGTTCGCAACGGCACGTTGAGAGATCCTCAACGCACGCTGTATGGGCGGAGACACAGACGGCTCGAGCATGCGAGTGTGAATGTTCGCGCGAGAGAACGTGTCTAATCGGGCGAAACTGCGCAACGTGGCCGTTGAGAACTGCGCAACGCAGGGTTGACTCTGATGGTACACATCCGGGCTCTTTCCTGAGGTGCACAACTTAGTTCGAGTTCAGGTATCGACACGGTTTCTAAATAACGGAAGCTTTGACAGAGTTTAGTGTGACGCTGTTGCGCGTCCCACCCATCCGATTTTCTCGCACTTGCGCGAGTTCTTCCCTATTTGTTTGTGTTTATTCTGTGGCTCATAAAACAACATTGTTGTACGCGACACGGTTCACTGTTCGATTAAATACGCTTCAGTTAAATAGTTGTTTTCTAAGAGTTGTTTTCTTCGTATTCTCACGACCCTTAAATGAAAAAGAGTATTAGTGACTACAAACCTATATGAATAGCAAAATTAATTATTTTTCTTGGCTCGACAGGTCAAAATATTATATTTTGACCCTTTACGAATTTGAGGTAAGGGAGCCGCGCTCGAAAATTGTGCCTGTCCCACGTTTTCAAAAAAGCCGAAACGCGCACTATCGCTAACGCGTCAAGATGGCGGCAAGAGAAAATAGGCTCGCATTATTGTTGTGGTAGAGACCCATTTATTTGACTTGTCTTATCTATCGTAAAGAAACGTTGTATTCTTCAGGCTATCTTTGTATTTACCCCTGCCCATTTCGCTGGAAACTGATAAGTAACTGGAAATTGTCCGAGTGTCTGACACATCTTCATGTGTGACAATACCTCCACTTTTTCGAAATGTCGGGATCCGATACCTAGAATTGGATTTCCTGTAGACAGAGGCACTCCACAAAGTTCAAAACTTCATATCCAAGAAGACAGATATTTGACTCTTCGCGATCTTAACTTTTACCTTTCGCGTTTGTTCTTAGCCTACCGTTAACGTGGAAGCCAGTCGTGCCTTCCTCTCAAAGTTCAACACTGGCTTCTTGTGGGGACATTTCGTGATATTCGCGTAATGTTGGCTTCATCATTAACTTGCTAACTCTCCACAATTTAATGCTGGTAAAACAACAAGTGTAAAAGGCGTTAATAACATGCTGAACACATATGTGTTTCCACCCATCGTAAATAATATGAGCGCTTTGAAAGACGAAAAGCCCAAACAAAAGACGAACTTCCCCCTTTCGTAAAAGTGTGGCCCGCGCGGTGATGGGTCGCCAGTGACTCAGTTTCATTTTTCAAGCATTTTTTTCTTATATAGCTATTCGAGCTGCGGTACAAAAATTCCTGTCTACATAAAGGAATCTTGCGCGGAAAAATCATGATTCTATTTCAGCCATAAATCACTGGCTTGAGACTCATTATCCACGATAATAGTGAAAAGAACCGAAGTATTGCTTTCGTTTTGATTAGAAATTCGAAAACTCGAAAAGGCTGCTACGCGTTCGAATTGCCCACGGACGTCTTTCACGAATGCTGGCGACGGGGATGCTCAAACTTGGTTCTTGGAGTGCATTCACTAGAAGCTCTTTCTGGCCTTCTGCTTCGTTGCATTCACATCTTACACTTCTACTCCATCCTATTCCATCGATCGATTTGTCTCCACTCTCCGAAATCGCGCGCTTTAACCCGATTCTCTCATTGCGTCGCCTGGTACGTAGCCGGCCAAACGCCGTCTTCTTTCCATGCCTCGCCTGGCTCTGCCTCCTGGTCCTTCGATGGTCCATAACGTGTAGTTTTGTACGTTTGTTTCTCTTCAGAAACCGAATCTTCATGCGTGAAACTTTGTGTGCTATTTCCAGTGATCACAACTGACATATTCATGTTAGGAAAGAGTGCAAGAATTTTCCGCGCAAGATTCCTTTAAGGCAACTGTACGGGATCAGTCACTTAGGCAGCTTTTACTTTACTTTATTTTCAGGCTACGCAAGTTAGTATGGTTCTCGATTTGCTTCCCCTATTTCCGAAAAGCGATTATTAGGACAGTAGAGCCGCTAAGAACATTGACAACGCTCCCCTGTTGATGACACGCCCCCCACCGCTTCAATATCTGTCGCGTCGCTAACTCCTATGCTATTCACTCGTACTTCTCTAGCGCTCTCCGCGCTCACATTATCTCTCATCTCCCTGCCGGCCTTTTGAACTTCTCCGCAGCGTAGAGCAAAAGGCTCGTATTTCCTGTGCATTTCACGATTTTTTTTTCTTTTTTCTCCACTGGCGGTCCACTTCCTACCCCTACTTTCACATTTGAGTGGATTACCTCATAATTTAATCCTGAATCTTGCCTTTAATTTCATCATCAAGGCGCATCAGGTAAGAACTGTGTTTCTGCTCATGTTGCTAAAGTGATGTGTATTTAATCTGTTACGACATGATCAAATAACAGTGCCTGACGCTTAATCACAAACTTAATTACAGTGGGCACTGATCATTGGCTCGGACTTGCTTTCTTGCAAGGAGTGCTTGTCTGATCTGGTCTCTTGTCGATGAGCTGGTTTCGGCTTCCGTTGGTAGCTATTTCGCCTTTTATCTTTCGACGAGACTTGCTAAAATTCGTCTTATTGCTATGAACCACTCAGAAGCATTGATTAACAGTACTCACAGCCAAGGTCAGCACAAAGTGTGTTTGAATGGTGCATTTGTCGTGCACTGCACAACCATCCCTTCTTACAACCTTCATCACATTCACCAATACCGTCGAACTTGGATCGGCGATAGTAATTCCTCGAAATAACTGATCATTTAATTTATCTGTTTTACATTTATGTGAGAAAGAAACGAAATTTTACTAACTCGCGGTATTTCTCGAAAAGCACGTCATCTGTCTTCATTCGCTCAATCATGTTATTCCACTCGGCGGCGCTTGTGATTTCAACCCTGTAACCGAATCTGGTTCAGCATTTCTCACCAATCTTGTAACAATCAGCAAAGATGTACCATATTCAAGATTGACACTGGCATATAGTTGCTTCCACTGAGGATCTTTAGGATTTGCGTTGGCTTCGGTGAGATTCAAGTACCACTCTTCAAAATCGATCACTTGCTATAAGTTTGTTCATAATTTCACGAGAAATGTACGAAGATTTGAAACCTACACATAGTTTCTAGCCATGGCGTACTGCTGCCATTCATGTACCACCAAACTTGTAAGCATTTAAGCGGAGGAAGAGTTCTAGAGGCCCAGACTGCCGAGAGGAGTTCGACCGCTCTCTTTTCAACCTTTCCCCTTTGACACTCCTTTTCAAGGTCTGGGAAGAGCTTAGCTTCTGAGCAACATTGGTACTACGAAAATCGCCAGGAATTAAGATACCATCCACAAAGCTGGAAAGACGGTTGGTCCATGATCACCTCTATGAGCGACTTTGTCTAACTCCAACCTGCATAATCTGCCCATTCGGAAAAGAGTGCATGATATAAGACGTTGCTCAGTAGTTCTTATAAAACATAGCTGTGGGGTAATAGAGCAAGAAGCAGATCAACAGGAGAGACGAGTGCATGGGCTTACTAGGGAGCTCTTACCCTTCGTAACCTTGGCGGGTATTGATATACCGGCGCCGAGGCATGGGTTCCAAGCTTAGCCCCAAAATCCATACCTACGAGAAGGATGCGGCGAAGACCAGCAGAAACCAGCGTTTCGACCCAAAAAGAAATTGATGTGTTCAATCCTGGTGACTATCGAAGCAACACCACCAGATCAATGTTGTGGGGTTACAGCGATCGATAATAGAGTTGTGGATGCCGAACTGACTGGAAATGAAGAAAGAGCGAAGAAAACCGTCACTGGAACTATTATCAATATCGTATCCCCTCCCTCTCGCCCTTGGAATAAGGAAGGGGTGGGGCAGGACGAGATGCACGAACTTGCTTGCTCCACAGCTCCACTACCCGCGCGTATTTGACGCCTGCAATCTACAGTGCGTGCCATTGGGTACGCGCGAGGTGCCTCATCCATCAGGTCAATTTAGTCGACATAAATTCACTTTGTAATGCCCTAGGCCATTGTCGCACACTTTCGAGACGCGACAACGGCACATCTGTGATACTCGTGGACTACCCTGTCCCACCCACAGAACAGATTCATCGACACGACTTCTGCTGGAGTTGCTGTTTCAAGTTCGGTAACCTGACTGCCGAAGTTTGAATTTCATCGGAGATACACGGGAATACATGTTTTAGTTTATGAGTATCTATGGGTTCAATGTTCACCAAGATCGGTGCATAGTGCTCCAAAAGAATCATGGTAGTGAGTTGACAGTTAGATTTCCATTCCTCACTGCACAAGAAGCTTCTTGTAAGTAACTCACATACGACGATCCCTGATATGCTCCGTCAATGGTGTAGATCCGATATGCGGGGAAATATTCAGAATACGTAGTAACCGAAGGAGCTGAGTATACTACGCTGGTCGGACGGGTTGACGCTGATTCTGGATTCTCGTAGGTGACATAGAATTCTTCTGAATGTGTGTGGCCGAAGAACTGGCCAACGATGGTATTTTGGAATCTGCAATAGTATATAAGGATATCAACACATAATGGTATCGTACAGTTTTGATATTCGTCCTGAAGAGTAAACGAAGTTGAGGCGCTCTGCCGGCAGAGTCTTTATTACCGCTGCTTCCGGGGTTAATAGCTGCGCGAGTTTCATCACGAGGGTCGCAGTGGCTCTGGTGGAACACAGGAAAGGGTCGTACTTGTGATTTTAGGGAAGGGTTGTAGATGGATTAGATGGTAGTATGGAGGAAACAGGAGAAAAAGTGAAGCAACAGCATCAAAACGCCAAATTTGCTGTTTGAGCAGTCAATATACCCCGTTCCCGATCTCCAAGGAATTCCGGGCTGAGCTGGAGCTTTCCAGGTTGAACTGGTTTGACAATGCTATTATCTCAACGACAGAAGAGGGTCGTAATACGGGGAAAGTCGTGTTGTCGCAGCCATTTCCTCCATGGCGACATTCCCACTGCTACTTCTTTCGCAATGAAGACTCTTCTTTATCAAAGCTAGCACCGATGGGGTATGAGGCGTGATTTTCCCAAGAACCCACGCATACATTTAGAGCGTTGCAGCCTTTACTTGCAGTGCACTCATAAAGCTTCAGGACCTCCTATTCTCACGGTCACCCTTCTTGTCAGGAATTAAAAAACTAGTTCGGGGCTCAACATTCAAAGACACGGTCCGAGATTAGGCACGCTCACGCGTCCCATCCTCGATCATTGTAGACAAGCGAACCGTTGATATCGCGCCCTTTTGGGGCTTGAAAGACAACTGCGCTAGAAGCTCACTCGACTCGCAATCCACACCTTCGTTCGCAAGCCCCGCCTTCCGTTTCGGGTGCCACGTGACGCTGCGAGAAAAGCGCGAACGCAGTTGCGGCAGCGGTTGCATTGCGGTTAAATGTCACTGGCACTGGCGCAAGTGGACTTCGTGAAAGCTCGTCCAACTCGCCCCTTCTCTATCCCAAGGTGGAATGTGGCTGAAATAGGGGAGGTCTTTGTACGGGGCGTAATCGGTGGTTTCGTTTGCTTTCCTTCTCTTTTCCAGACCACCATCCACCTTCAGCTTCATAACTGAACGCCCTTCACACCCATTTTATCCCGAGGCTTCTATTTTAGTAGTGACCAAAAAGCATATACACTGGAAGACTTATAAGTATGGGCTTGCACGCAAGTATCGATTATAGATTCAGCCATCGAAAGCCGTACTGTGAAAAGAGTGACGTGACCAACTGGTAGACTTAAGAGTTTATCCGGCACTATTGCACTATTACAACCCCAGTAGGGGTGAGATGGGTCAAAAAATAATTTTCGCTGAAATTCGGCTATGGGGGTTATCGAGGGCCCTGATCACGAATATGACATTTTTGGCGCTGGCGCCAATTTGGCGCCATTTGGCGCCAGGGCGCCACACTGATTCCCACTAAATTCGCTGTAAACTTCTGTATAGGGGTTATTTGGGGTCCTGATTACGAATATGACATTCGTTTTTGTTGTTAGCGCTATTCGGCGCCTATTTCCTGCTCGTCTGCGCCCTCGCACTAATTAGATCGCAATCAGGACTAAGCCTTTGAATAGTGGAGGGCTCCAAAGTGAGTAGGCCACTCCCCTGTGGTCTGACACACTCCAACTTTTGCCACACGGTGCGTGGTTTACCCACTCCGGAGTTTCACTCCCCTCCCCTAAGCTTAGTCGTAGGCGCCATAGGTGAGAAAGCTTAGAAAACCAGAAAATATGCGTTAAACAACACGAATGTTAAAACCAGCAAGTGAAAGCATAATCTGTGATCCCGGGTCCCCGACTCACATATTAGACGCTTATCAAGTCGAATTTGGTGCAGATAATCTCGAGTTGAGAGTGGCGGCAATTTGGAGCGCGACAGCGGGCCGCAAAAGGTAGTTGGGATCCTGAATCGTGATCCAGGACCCAATAGCTGATACCCCACCATAGGCGAAAAAAGTTTCAGCGAAAATTATTTTTTACCCATCTCGGCCCCCACTGGGGTTGTAATAATGCAATAGTGCCGTTTATCCTATTATTTATAGAATACACGTACCTAAAAATAGCAATTCTCATGCTCATTCAAACAAACTTTCTCTCTTTTCTATTTTGCTTACTAGGAATGGAGCAAAATCCCCTGCCTCTGGGATTTAGGCGCAAATGGAAAGAATCTGAAGCTTGAAAAGAAAAGATTTTGAAGAGAGCCGAGCTGTCTCTAACGTGTGTATGATGATAAATACAGAGGAAAAGGTATTGCGAGAATGATCAAGCCCTCATTATTCGGCTTAAATTTGCTCGAAATATATCAAGGAAAATACTGTAGGGATCATAAATGCATGACCTGCCCGACTGGTATTCATAGCTTTTGAAAACACAACATGGAGCTCTTGCTCGAATTGGAGGGTTAGTGACTCGTCATGTCCACAGGCGACGTGTCTGGCAAGCGATGACTGAATTTCCAAATTTAAAAAGAAGAGGGCGAAAAGTCAAAAAGGTACGTATTTTCTACCAATAGTTTATAATTATCACTGCCAACCAACGGTTTGATTTCCGAGCCGTTTAGACCATTTTATCGAAAGTTAAGGCGTAGGGAAGGGAATACAAGGGATGGATCCATTGCAAACGTTGTTTTAGTATAAATTTCAGAAAATAGACGAAAATTAGCGGTGATATTGATATTATCTGAGTTTGGGGTACAAAACTTAATATGTTTCAAATTGCATACTCCTGTGATCAAAACTGATTTACTGTTGTAATTAAAAAGAATGGGAAACTATATGAGTAAAATACCTGTTAATCACATTGTAGTAGTTCAAGGCCCAACCTTCGAGAGCCTCTCCGTTTCCACCAGGTATATGCGCCAGTATATGAACCTGAATAGTGTGAAGTTTCTTCATGGAAAGGTAACAAAACTCAATAGCTCTCTGTTCTCTAACTTTCATTATTTTACGAGGAAAATGTTTTTGCTACCTCTGCCTATTTGGGCCACTCTAATGGAATCTAGTTGAAAATAAGGTAATCAAAAACGACCATGTAAAAATAACTGTAAACAAAACTTGTGACAACCACGAAAAGATTCGTGGTCCTACGTTTCTGTAGAGCACAGCAGTCAATGTCATAAACGCTAACCTCTCAGTCGAGGGGGGGGGGGTGAAACTGAAGGAAAAGCTCTATCAAGTGAATTCAAAGTGAACGTTTTCTTCAACCAACGGTGAAAAGAGGAATTTCCACCCCGTTGAGACATGCGATCCGCGTCATTTGTCTGAATTTAACTGTATTGTTAGTGTTCCGACTACTAATTCCCTGTCTTCTTACGTTCGTATTTCCTGAGAAAGACAAAAACATTACTCTCTGATGGAAATTCAAACCCTTAACTGACAAAGGAGTTGCATGACGGAATATGTGTGTTACATAGTACCCAGCAAGCTGCTCTTTAAATTGGTTAAGTTTTGGCCTGAGAGGCTGAGTTCGCCTAGGAGATCTCAAAATTACCCTTGTTACACTAACAGGAGTCTAAGACTTTAACCTACAGGTATTCAAAAATAATTAATTGTATAGAGTGACAGATGAGGTAGCGCCTTTCGAACTCGTGCACCGAGCAGACGGTACAAAAAACGCCGGTACGCCTTACGCGACACGCTGCCGCGTGTGCGGGCGGACTTCGTTGGGATCCGCGATTGATAATACCAGTCTCACTGGTGCTGTGATTTGGTTGAAGGGCCTTTAACTCGATCATGGCTGCCAAAAAAAATAGAGAGGCGTTGCCGAACAAGTATGCCCTTCTCGCTGGCTTGGCCATGACGGTCGTGGTTGGAGCCCAGCATCAATGACTTTAAGGGAACATCAAATGGATCCAGTTAGGCGCTGCTAATGTTTCGGTGCTGGCCCCTCACTTATCCCCATACTGCCTCGTCCTAGTGTTTCTTCTTCTACTGTTAGGCCCACTGTTCACAAATGGGAGTTCCGTTTTTGTTGCTTCTTTTACTTACTTTTTCTTCTGCTTTTCTTTTTTCGTCGGCTTCCTCTTTGCGCACTTTTACTTCCACACTTAATCAAACAGGAATGCCTCTTAGAGTGCAGATACGCTGTTAAGCCCAGCAAATTCAAGAACCTTTTCATAGTGTGTTAAGCGTAATGGTCAGAAATCAGAATGAATTCTGGAGCTCTCACCTTATCACCTGCAGTTTCAGCATCGTGCAGCTGCTTAATAAGCCAGGTTAGTGTGCCATCAGGATCGGTCTGGTTGACATAGAGGAAACTGAAATTCATCTCCAATTTTTCTGGTCACACCACTATTCCGATGCTCTCTACTATGCCATCGTATGCGAACTCGTCAGGTCTTCCTGGGGGACCCTTCAGATCAACAGAAATATTTTATTTTCACCCTTTTCTAATCTATCCTCTAGCCTACAGGAGAGAATAGCCACGAAGTGAGAAACCTAGACCCTTATTTTAGTGTGTCGAACTATCAGTCTTCCTCAGTATCGCCTCTCTGTGATGCTGCGTAAAAATGCAGAGCTACGTAAAAGAACAAAATTAATGCAATCCGAACTTACAAGTTGACTGCATCGCCTCCGAGCGCATTATTCACAGAAATGAGACGTAGACCGGGATAGAGTACTTTCATATAGCAGCCCATACTGAATTTCGAGATGGATATCTTCCAATTTCATGATCAAAATCACATCTTACTTACTATTTTACGGTTTTAACTTGGTCCTCTGGGATCCATCCATTCCACGCATCAGCCATTGCATCATACAGCCAGTCCATATGAAATTGTTTCGGTGTGAAATGTGGAGCGAAGCTGGGAAAAGCAAATGGTTATGAACAAAACGCAGTAAGGGTTGACCTCCCTTAGTAGAAGAACCTACTTGTCGATTGGTACACCTTCATGGTTTCCAACAGCGAAGTAGGTGGGAATATTCGGGAAGAACCTAGAACGAAACATTCTGATCATATCTTTTGCCATAACTTCCCTGAACTAAGTGAGGCAACTGCTTCTTTCACAACTGAGTCGTTCAATAGCGGCGTAAAGAGCCCAATCCTCGATGGCTTCACTAGTAAAAAGACTGGAATTCTTAACAGCGCGAAACCTAACATTCGAATCGTATCCGAGATGTTTTTCACCATTGCCACATGAGCTTCTCGGGTGTAGTCCCAGACGGCGTGTGAAACGAGATCGCCGGAGACCATCACATAGTTGAGCTGGAAACCGAGTTGTTAAGTTTTACAAGCTAAATTCATGAAGCTGAATAGTTGTAAGCTAGCAAAGAAGCTTACATCTTTGTGATTCTTCTGAATAAATTCGAGCATGTTTGTGAACAGCCATTCAGGAGTATCACAATCGCCAACCATCCCCCACGGACCAGCCGGTACTTGCACATCCTCTTTTGCTGCTACAGCTACTTCCTATAAAGATCAATACAGCGATCAGCAATACATAGAGGCATCAAAGTTGACCTCTACGCTCACGCTTTAGAGCCTTTATTCTGCTTCAGTTCAAAAATGTAAAAACCCTTGAATCCGCCTTTAGATAATTTGCGCAACTAGCTGATGTTAGGTTAAGTGTATATGCCAGCTTCGTTTCCCGGTCCGCCTTCTCGCAATAACAGGCTGAGTAGTCTATACATAACCTCAGAAAAATACCACTTGTGCTTTCTAAGGCTGACGCGCATGCGCGTCGGACATTCAGGGCCGTATCGGACATTCTGGACGCGCAGTGGCGTAAAAACTACGTTAGTTTTTTTCTGTGCGTGTTTGCGCTCCTATCTACTTCGGTATTTTGTATGCTCATTCTATAGTAATATTTTATTAGGTTGTCTCATAAGTAGTGGCGCATTTTTTCAAACGGAAATTTTTCTTGTGAACCTCTAATGTTTTACAATGTTTCATATACCATTCGATAGGAAATTATCTGCTCTACAAGAAGGTATGTACCCTTTTTTTGATTGTTGCAAATTGTTTGAGTTTTAGGCATGCAAAGTGGGAGCTTCAGACGACGAATTTTCGCCAAACCGACAGCTGACCTAAACTTTATAATTCCCTAGAAGAAATCAATCAATAATGTAACTATAACTTACTCATAACCTCTACTAAACATTCCACATTTAGGTTCCCTAAAAGCTTGTCTCGTTTAATTTTGAGATTTAGTTATTCCAGTGCAACTCGGTGGTCGCCTGTCAACCCATAGAGCTTCGTTCAGAGTGGAATTTTCCATTCCGATTCTTAGGTATTGACGCCACTTTATACACCTTTATAAAGTGATTCTTCTGCTCTACTTATTTGCATTACGACCTTGGTTTTGATATCAATCATCGTCGAGTTTTAGCGTAGAAAATGGTGGTATGTCAAGTCGACGAGAAGGAACACTTCCGGCACCTTCTGCTGTTCACCTTCAACCAAGGATCGAGTGCCACAAAAGCCGGCAGGCAACCACCGAGTTGCACTGGAATAACTAAATCTCAAAATTAAACGAGACAAGCTTTTAGGGAACCTAAATGTGGAATGTTTAGTAGAGGTTATGAGTAAGTTATAGTTACATTATTGATTGATTTCTTCTAGGGAATTATAAAGTTTAGGTCAGCTGTCGGTTTGGCGAAAATTCGTCGTCTGAAGCTCCCACTTTGCATGCCCTAAAACTCAAACAATTTGCAACAATCAAAAAAAGGGTACATACCTTCTTGTAGAGCAGATAATTTCCTATCGAATGGTATATGAAACATTGTAAAACATTAGAGGTTCACAAGAAAAATTTCCGTTTGAAAAAATGCGCCACTACTTATGAGACAACCTAATACAGAAGGCGGAAAACTATAAACCACATGGATGCCACAGCGGGTTTTCTGACCTCACAAATTTTCAGTTCGATTCTTTCCTAATTTCCCTTTCTTACTGTAGTAAACATTCATATGTGAAGGAATTGTAGAAGAAGTTACCACAAAACTGTGCATTTCAAGATATTTGTATTCGATAGGAAAGCTAAAGTATAAATGCTTTTCACATTATGCGCAATGACCCTTAGAAAGTCCCCCTGTCTTTCCCCTCGGCAAGTTTCCCCTTCTTCGGAATCGCGGAATCCTCCATTGAAGGAACCCTTAAAAATATTTATGTGTCTCACCCATAAGTCACTAGCTTGAGACAAATCGTTCACGATAAAAACGAAAAGAACAAAAAACTGCGTTTCTTAGCAAAAGCCCATGTGTATGCATACCCAACCCCAAGCCTTATGTTAGCCTAACATTAGGGCTTAATTATCGCGCAGCTGACCTATGAGGTGATTTAGATGTCTCTTTCTTTTCTCTCAGCGGATATAAAGCGGTTGTGCTAAGAATTAACCCGCATGCATTCACTTTGGAAGTAGGACCTACATAGGAAGTCAGAGTTACGTGAGCATTGGTCAGAATGCTTCATCTTGCGTACATATTCAGGTGTAATAAAAGCAAAGCAATGACTCTAAAATCGACCACTCACATCTGGGTCCTGCTGGGGTCGGCAACATAGGGGTTCAGAGCATTTCGCTTCCATTCCTGGAGTATAGTACATATCCAAATGAATATCCGTTAAGTGCAGTACACGTAATGTCGGTTTTCCAGCCTGAAATCGTTCACTTAGAAACGAACGAAACATATGTTCTTAGCGCAGAAGTTTTTTTGTGTTAGTTCCTTTGGAGTGTGGGCCAAAAGTCCTTGGCTGCGGTGATGCTGCGAGCAGCTTCGCACGCGTAGTTGTGAGCGCGGCACCTGAGTTACCTAATGGCCTGAAAAAGTCCTGCTTGTGGAGGAGCCTAGTTTCTATGCGCCACAGATCTCCTGAGGCACCCCCTCAATTTCGCTACTGACTACTTCCTACTTAGCACAAAAGCAATTCTAGAGTAGTGGAATTTGTTCCTTGGCAGAACAACGTTGTTGGTACCATTCACATGTTGAGTGCGGAGTCCTACCACGACCTTACCAGTTGGATTTAGCTCCTGAAACTTTGGAACATCTTCGGCACATCCCTAAGAATGAAACATGACCATTCAAACCTTGAGTGCCTGGTCTATGGAGCCTAACTAGTGCCTGGTCTATGGAGCCTGACTAGTTCTTATCAACCTGAGTCAACTCTCAATAATTATTAGTCTAAAAGAATTCATTATCAGCAAGTAAGGGACAGCATCGGCATAACTGACTGGGGTGTGACAGGAACGCGTCGCTTTAACTGCATTTATTTGCGCCTGCTCCCTTTGGGTGTTTCCGTGGGTGAATGTGTACACAAGTTGTTCACGATTACGCGCTATAGCCTGGGGCCGTATGCTATCCTCCCCGAAGGGGTTAGGGGACGAAAATTCCTTTAAAATTTCTCTGTCTTCCCAACTGGGATTGCCCTGATGAAGGGCCTACATTTAATGTATGTATGTAGGTAAAGTAAACATGCACTGAAAATGAAGAAACTATACAGTTCAAAGCAAATAAATTTTAAAGGAACTTTGAATCGCCTAGCTTCGGGGAAGCATAGCATACGGCCCCTGGTCACATCCAATGATCTCCCAAACGTCATATTTCAAAGCAAGGGCCAGGCTCAATGCATACTTTCTACTGTTCCTTGTCCAGCCATGCTGATGAAGTCCTCTGTACCTAGAAATTTCATTTCCGCGAGCTGAACCCTTTGAGCTGCCTCCAGGAGGCGATGTTAAAACATCAACAGTTCTTCTTTCTTATTCGAAAGGGTATACGCTATGTATTCTGCACAAGACATTTCGTCAATGCAGATGGCCTACGGGCAATGCCGAAAGATCGAAGTAATTGTCACGCGCGCTTTCCTGATGCTGTTTGATGCTACTACATGTGTTATTACATCTGCAATTACGGCACGTCTTGCAGCGAGTAACAAAACATTCATGCGCTTCGTAATTTCGCAAATATTTCGGGGAATCATATATACGGTTCTAAATTCTACTCTTTCATCAAAGTTTAGGTGCAAATTGACTTTTAGTGAAAAAGCAAGGAAAAGAAACCGTCCGAAAAAAATGAAAAAAGGAGGAGTCGTTGAAGCAGAGAGCCGGGTAAGCAATACTGCTCTGATACGAGAGAACGATAGATGGGGACGAGGAAGCATAGCTGGGAGCGACACACATGCCGCAACGGTGGGGTGTGCAATCCATGGGGAAGGTGTGCAATGGTCTAGGCCCTAAGCTCTCGCACCCTTCCTGTTTCGGGACGTGAAAGCAGCAACACCTCTGCAGATGCGATCCCGGCGGCCTCATTCATGAAAGGACCAAAGAACTTCCTCGTGAGCTGTGCCTTTAAGGCACCGAAAACCAAAAGTAGCCAACATTGGTACTTCTACAATTTTCTACATTAGTTCTCGGTAAAAGCTGTCCTTACAGGCACTGGTTGTTTGTCGATGGGAGTTGGTTTCCCACCAGGCATTGGTATGCTCCAAGTAGAATTGAACGGATCAATGAATCTGCCGCAGTCTGCAAATAGGTTAAGTGAATGGGGAACTGTGTGGTTGCCTAAAAATAGAAATGCAATTTTTTAGCTGCCAGTGAGAATTTCTTTATTTTCTTCATACTCCTCACAACTCACCATCCATCAGTAAGCCACAAATTTGATGGGGCTCGACGATAATCTGACCAAGAACGTACATGAACTCGTCCTAAAATTTCCAAATTTACAGTGATTCTATTCCAATTTTCCCTATTCTACTTGACAATAGAAGATATGCAGATAATATCGGTGTTGTAGATATGAAAATTATTCCGCTCTTGCGACTCGACTTTTAGGATTCTAGAGACTCACCGAGAAGTCACCAACAATCCCTTTGCAGATGAAGTGGTCTTCAATTTTGAACGTCTTGCAAATAAATAGAGCTAGCTCGCCTGTAAAAATGTGACAAAATGACAGTATGCAATTTCATCAAAAATGACTGAATAAAAAAATCATTACACTATTTTGTTAAAATTGAGAAAGAGACTGAGCGGCGTTAACTCCAGTCCTACTGTTTTTTGTTTGTTGAAAGCACTTTAGCTATACAGTTTTTTTTTGAAAAAATAGAGCTATATAATTTCCCTTTTCTGTAATGCCTACACCTCAGATCTAGCATCGCCACTCAGCCTAGTGATGAACAAGATTTCTGTGATAGTCACCATGAAGGTGGGCATGGAGGTGCAAGTGAATACTCCTGAAGTTTTTGCCAAAATCGTCACACCATTCTGGTAGAAACGACTACCCTCTTCCACAACCTCTTCTATACATCCACGAATGCAACCCACAATTTGGACTCCCTCAGAGGGGTCGTTGACTCTGCTTGGAACGCTTGCCATACGGTATGTGAATCATCAAACCACCGCGCACGCTGTGACCTAATTAGTTTCGGTTCGGAGTCATGTTTCTTTTCAACGGGAGATGTTCAGTCCTCCTCCTACATAGGGTCAGGTCACCAAAGTTGCGCGATCATTGAAGCCTAAGGTTAATAGTTTAGGCTTAGGCTTATGCTTACACATTGGCTTATGCTTAAGCCTATGATTGGGCCTAGGCTTAGTCCTAAGCTTGCTTCGAGCAAATGAGTGTGTCTTATTTTAGGTGACCTGACCTGAGGAGGGAACTGCAACGCACCCACTCAATATTGTTGAATGTCCGAAAGAGTGATTACAATTTCCCAGTGCTTGAATTGCTGAACGAAATACACATCAAGTCTAATTAACAGTGAGTCGTTCTCTGCGCTCTCAGAAAATTGCTTAGCACCACTTATTTCTCAATTTTTCTCATAGAGTTTTCGACGTGTTGACTGTCGTTACATTTGCATTCTTCCAAATGAGTTTGAACTGTAATAATATCTCGGTTAGAGAATAGCGAACTAGTCACTATTTCCAAACAACCCGTGCCTTTTTTATGCATTCGCTTTGCTTTGCACGATAGGTGCCTTATCAGCGAAAATGATTTATGATTCCTTAGCGTGTCCGAACGCGTCTTGTAAATTATTGATACCGAGTAATTAATCGCAAACTTCTAGAATTTATTATAAGGGAACGGAATTGTCTGTAGGTAGTCACCAGTTGACAAGCCGTTTCACACATCCTCATAAGAGATTCCGCTAAGCAAAACCAGAGTTCTCACTCATTTTTCACAAGACGTCATGTAGACAAAGTGTTGGCAGATTTTTATGAATTTTGCTTTTACGCTCAATTTTGTCGCGCAACATATTAACCTAGAGCGTGATCATTGTTGATCACCAGTATGTATCACTTACATAAAAGTGAACGAAGATAAGTAGAAATCACACAGACTAGTTTATTTCCCTCGTTCGGGGTTTTCGCTTGTTCCCCTAACGTTCCGTCAGAAACGCTAGGGAGAGGAGGCGTTTGGCGGTTTAAAGGACATATCTCAAACCTTGAGCCATGTTTAGGCCTTTGAGGAAGACGATCTCGTCGAAACGTCAGGCCACTAATAAAGATTTCACCTAACAACCTCGTTGGCAGAAGAGTTACATTACAATTAGAAATCACACAGTCACTGACACTTGTATAGCCTTCCTGCCCTTTTGGGGCGAAATGATATCCTAGAGAATCGCTTATTCCCTAGATCCCAGGCATCTTGGAAATTTTAATCTTGCCACAGCTCAAAAGTAGCACGAGTCGGTTTGAAGGAAAAATGCAGTTCATGTTTTATTGCCTACCATGGATGGGGACGAGCAGGACGTGAAAGTTTGCCAGTGATTGATCAGGTTCCCTTGATTACCAAAAGAGTCACCTCCCCAAGCCATAGTGGTGTGCGCCGGAACTCATGCGTTTGCCGCCCTTATTCCGCCTATCGAAGGGAGCTCAGCAATCCCCTAGGGAATGAAAGATTTCAATAATCTTATGTTTTTGTTCCACCAGAAAGTTTACACTTTGTTGTGCTCACGTTTGTCTTGAACTTACCAACGCATTCTTCTGTCGCTTTGTCACCCCAAGCGTCATGAAGGAGTTCAACGGCAAACTTGCATTCTTCGCATTCGCTAGAAGTTGCTGCTGCTGAAACTAAACGTATAAGGCATTTGGGCATCAAGCCTGGAATTGAAAGCATTGGGAAATGAGCCTTCTCAAATTGCTTTAGACATATACATATATTGGGTTGGAAAATTTTTTTGCCACGTTAGAGATTGCATTGCAGATTTTTACTTTTTTGAAAAGCGTAAAATTAAACGTGCTGGAATCTCAAAATACAGGCCAAAATATTTTCTTCTTAGATTAGCAACCACAGGATGTCCCCAGGAAACTCACCCCCATTCAGAAGCAGTAGTACCAGTAAAGCAAGTCGACGCATCGCAGCGTGGAGTAGAAGATTTCCTATCAGCGAATGGTCTTCAGTCTTTTTCTGATAAAAGAATAGTCGGAAAACAGGGCACTAACGCAGAAGGAAAATCGCACTTTAGCACAAAGATTAATCGCTTCATGATATCTGTATCATTTCTGGAATTTTATCAGTAAAATTGAAGGAAGGCTCGATGTTCTATGTGCTTGGGTTCATACGACGCGATAATTTTTATTTTTTTCATATAATTTTTTCCATGGCAATATCAAAAATAAAAATTGATCTAGCATTCGCATAAGTATTAGAAATTCTGATTGCAATCTGAAATGCGGCCGACTATGTATTGTATGCGGAGGTAGTTTTCATATCTATGACTCAGGCCAACCCCCATGGTTTGCTTAAATTCTTATGTGTTCACGGATAATGAATTCTGCACTAGACAGCAAGGAACGAAAGTTGCTCTTTTTAATATTTCCGGATTGATCAAATTCTTCGTGAAAGGGTTCATGGTAGCTAAAGCAGAAAAGTTTGGAAGCGTCCACCAAATTGTCAAGTAGAAAAAGGGGGCATACAAGCGCAGGCGGGAGAAGCAGAGCTCAGATGACCTCGTTGCCTTCAGGCTTGTCGAGTCGCTGTCGCCAAGATGAAGAATACGAGGACGGACTTGTACGAGAAGCTGGAGAGCTGAAGGGCATAGATGCTTGTATTCACACAGGCTAGGCTCGACATCGAGGCAGGGATAGCCGAGTGGTTAAGAGGTTAGACTCATGTCTGCACCTCTGAAAACCGCGAGTTCGATCCCTGCCGAGGCTCTAACCATGCCTTGCAAAAATTGCAAAAATGGTTCTAGTACCAGCGTCAGGCCCAGGTTGACAGGCCGGCTGATGAAGACCCCCGTCACAACAAATATGTCTAAAGTCGAAAAAGGAATCAGTGAAAAAGCTAGGACGAACTGGGAAGTCCCGAGAGGTTGCTGATCTGATGACGCGCAGGAATATCCAAGTCCTATGCCTTCAGGAGACGCGATGGAAAGGTGCTAAGGCCAGGGAAATCGGGGAAGGTGTCAAGCTCTACTACAATGGAGAAGACACCAAGCGGAGTCGCTCAAGGACTATGTCTCCGCTGTGAACAGGATCAGCGATCGGATCATGGCTGTGAGGATAGACACGAAGGAGGGGTACTGGACCATACTCTCCGTGTACGCACCGCAAGCCGGATGCCCCGAAAGTGATAAGGACGAGTTCTATCTGAGCCTGGACGAAGCCATAAGATCGATTCCGGAAGGCGATTACCTGACCATAGCAGGTGATCTGAATGGTCACGTCGGCAGTGACAGAAGAGGCCTGGAAAGGGTGCACGGAGGTAGAGGGATAGGAACGAGGAACGCTGAGGGAGAGAGGGTTCTGGACCTGGCTACAGCCCACGATCTGGCAGTCTGCAGCACGTTCTTCGCGAAAAGGGAGACTCAAAAGGTAACCTACAGCAGTGGAGGGAGACAGACGGAAATCGACCATGTGCTGGTAAGAAGATCATCCCTCAAAACTGTGAAGGATATCAAATCTACCCGGCGAAGATCTGGCTCCCCAGCACAGGCCCCTCCTGGCAGACATTGCATAGACCTCCCCAAGAAGACAAGGGTAAGAACCGAGAGGAGAATCCGGTGGTGGAAGCTGCACCAAGCGGAGAAGGATGACCTCAAGCGAAAGATAATGGAAGTCGGTCTCCCAGATCCTAACGGGCCAATACAGCGGACTTGGGGCAACGCGGCTGAGACCATCCTGCGATGTGCCAAGGAGGTACTGGGCGAGACGCGAGGTGGATTCAGAGGAGACAAGGCAGCGTGGTTCTGGAACGAGGAGGTCCAGCGAGTCGTGAAGCAGAAGAAGGAAGCATACAAGCGCTGGCAGAAGACCCGGAGCCCCGAAGACCTCGCTACCTACAAGAGTTGCAAGAGGCTCGCTAAGGCTGCGTCGCCAAGGCGAAGAACACGGAGATGGACGCCTTGTACGAGAAGTTGGAAAGCAGAAACGCAGAGAAGTTCGTCTTCAGGCTGGCTAAGGCCCGGCATCGGCTACTCAAGACATCAGGGTGGTGAAGAGTGTAAAAGGCAGCGATGGTGTCATCCTGAGGAAGCCAGCCGAAGTCAAGAGGAGGTGGGAAGAGTACTTCAGGGCTTCTGAACGAGGAGTTCCCCCACAAGAACAACTCACGGGCAGAGGCCACAGCTGGTCCCATCGCACTCTGGACTGAGGATGAGGTTAGGTGTGCACTTGGGAGGATGAAGGTTGGAAAGGCGGTTGGCCCAGATGGGGTGCCAATCGAGGCATGGAAGGCGCTCGGAGAGTACGGCATAAGGTGGCTCACCAGCTTCCTGAACAAGGTAACAGTGGAAGGAAAGATGCCGGATGCATGGAGGACAAGTACCATCGTCCCCATCTTCAAACAGAAGGGCGACGCAATGGACTGCTCCAACTACCGCGGGCATCAAGTTGACTGCAACAGAAACACGGAGTTGTACGAGCGGCTGGTCGATAAGAAGCTGCGGGTGCTGGTCCCGGTCTCCCAGGAAAATTCGGGTTCATGCCTGAAAGATGCACAACGGATGCCTTCGTCGTCAAGTGATGGAAAGTTATAGAGCAAGCCTTTCTACCTAGCCTTCCTCGACCTGGAGAAGGCGTTCGACCGGCTACCGCGAGCAGTGCTGTGGAGGTCGCTCAGGGAACGAAACGTGCCAGAACACCTGATCTCGCTGGTGAAGGACATGTACGAAGGAGCCAAAGCAGCCATACGCACCCCTCACGGACTAACAAAGGAGATAAACATCACGGTTGGGGTGCATCAAGGGTCAGCTCTGAGCCCCTTCCTGTTCCTCCTAACGCTCAATGCCATTGTGAAGGGCCTCGTGTAAGGACCACTATAGACCATCCTCTACGCTGACGACATAGCTCTGATAGCGGATAGCAGAGAGGGAGTCACTTCAGGAACTTCAGGTGCAGAGATGGCAGAACGTCCTGCAGAAGGTTGGCTCC